>APFE030263381.1:17213-36779 GCA_000404065.3 Pinus taeda | reverse complement strand
TCAACATCGCAGCGAAAGAAGTTTTGATGTAGGTGATTGGGTATTCCTACGGCTACAACCATATAAACAAATGTCCCTCAAGCAAGCTAAGAAGGATAATAACTTATCACCAAAGTATTATGGTCCGTACAAGGTGTTGCAAAAGATTGGTACTATGGCATACAAATTAGAGCTTCTTGCAGCGTCTCGAGTGCACCCAGTTTTCAATGTTTCATGTTTAATGAAGGTTATAGGTGGCAAGATCCCAGTTCAAAAAATATTGCCAGAACTTGACGAGGAAGGAAAAATTATATTGGAACCGGAAGCAGTCACAAAAACAAGAACTCGACAGCTACGAAATCGATCAATTTCAGAGTATCTCATCAAGTGGAAGAACTTATCCATTGAAGATTCCACATGGGAGGATGATAATTTTATACAGAAGCATCCAAAACTACTCAAGTGTTGAGGACAACACTTTTTTTGAAGGAGAGGGGCATGTTAGGTCCCTATAATACTAGTGATTACACCATTACTATGGTAGTTGTATCCCTTATTAATATTGTTGTGCCCCTATTATCCCCATATTTTTATTACTGTGCCCCATAGAATCCATATATTGTTATTTTTGTGGCTTTATATTATTATTGTTAAGTTGGCTGGGTTATATTGTGACTCCTTAGACTCCTATATATAGAAATGAGGTTTTGTCATTTGAAACATCCAAGAATTGTTCATTTGTGTAATGTAAAGGAGGTTTCCCCGTCGAAGAGGTTGAATTCTAAGGCATTGATCTCTCTTTTCTATCTTTTTGTGAGCTGGTTTCATAACACTTCATAACATAAGTCTGGTAAATGGTTGGGACGGATGGAGTTGAGGAGGCCAGTTTGGGATCCTTTCCCCTATTAGGATGGGACTATCTCAAGAGATAAGACCTTCTCCCATGAGAAGAGGAACCATCTCCCTTCCATCCATTATATATAAGCCTCCACGTTTCCCAAGCACAAGTTAGTGTTATCTCTAGTTGAAGTTTTGATTGTGGATTAATCAACAATTTATTCATAGTTGTAGCTCTATAGTTGTGTGTGAGGAAGAAGTGTGAATTTGGTTTAGTGTGAAGACTAAAGGGAAGAGCCTTAAAACTACCATTGTTGAGGCCATCATGGAATGTTAACGAAAGTGTGTGGGAACCCGGATTTGTCAGAGGATAACAACAATGTCAAGAAAATGGTTGTAATCTATTCTTGATTTAATATATATGAAACTATCGATTTATTTCCTACATAATATGTCATCTCACATGTTTATGGCTTAATGTTTCTTGACTTGTTAAGTAGGTTGAATACAATTTATCTATCATCACGGTTTTTGGTTGCTATTGTTTACTTATGTCAGGTGATCGAAGAAGGAAATAGGTGATAGCTGGAGTGAGCAAGCAAGATCATCACCAAATGGGATACGCATACTAAGAGGTAGGCCCTCTTAATTGGTTATAACCTAAGGAAATCTTCCCCAGTATGGTCGCCAATTTGTGGTGAAGTAAAATTCTAAGTTCGGACACAAACAATTCCTCTAGCCCACGAGCGGGTCTAGGAACAAACAATTATTTGACTTGTAACCATCCCTTGCCCAGGGGGCATGGGGGCAACGCCTTATATGAGTTATACTCTATTATTTGGCCGAGTCAATGCTTACTCATCATGTCAATGGTAAAACTCTGGTGTTCATCTGTGTTGATTGATTACCCAAGTCCGCACATGGACTCACTCAAAAATTACTATGCGTAGGTCATCTTTCATGGTTACTTGTGTACATTAGCATGTCATTAATTTTTGTGCAGTGTGGTTTGGTTTGTTAGTTTTCAAACAATTTTCTTGTTTACTATGTTTTTCCCTGCTTTGCAGGTGTTTGAGACTCCTCACGTCAGTTTTGCTGATGGTGCTTGTTATAGTACTCGGAATCTATCCACCGCGACATGGGCCATTTATGGCCCTCATGGTGAGTTGATTGATCTTCAAGGTATTTTTTTAGGTCGCACAACTAATAACATTACTGAATACAACGCAATTATCAAATTGTTGTCATAGGCCATTTCTATTGACATTCAGGAATTGGTTGTCAACCTGGATTCACAGCTTGTTGTCCTTCAACTCAATGGGCAATATTCCGTTAGAAACCCTTAGATATTTAGAATGTATCTACGTGTTTGTCTACTAGAGAGAAATTTTGATTACATTACATATCATCATATTCCCAGACACATGAATACATTTACAGATGCATTAGCTAATTATGTGTTAGATAGACATTTATGAAACATGTGAAAAGCTAAAACAAATCATTTGTACCATAGTAAGCAAGAAAATACAACACACACACACACACACACACACACACACATATATATATGGCGATAATGTTTGATACATCAAAACCCCAAAAAAAATTATGTGTATTCAAATAACATCCGTGGCTCGCAGTTCTCATATATCTGTGGTACGCAGGCCTAAAAAATGTAAATGCTAGACCTAGGAGCTAATCATCATGGTTATCATGGTAACATGAAACTGTTCATGCTACACTAGTCAAAAATTGATGGATTCGATCAGATACCCCCACCGTATCCCTCTGATACGTGCGTGGGATGTCTCCCATCGGGGCATACTCTGGGATACCATGAGTCAACCCCTCAAGGTTACTCACGATCTCCTCCTCATTGTCGCTTCCTTCCTGATAAGGAGCAACATCAAACTAGCGAGCGATGCACCTGGCTATCGGGGACATCCCGACAGGACACTCTGGTCCAACATTTGCATTGATAAAACAAGATGTTATAAACACATATATAAAAAAAATGAAAAATGAAAAAATGAAAAAATTGATTTTTTACCTTCATTGTTGAAATCCTCCCTATCTGGAAGCGGCATAACTGAGTCTTCGCGGAAGTTAGTACCGCTGTACGATCAATTTTCCACTACGATCAGCTGTCGTCATAGCCATGAGAAGAAGGCATGCTTATAGGACATATGCTGGCCCTCGATGATTCTAGGCATCAAACGACTCCAATGGAGCATCCGTGGGTCTCATTGCATCAACGAATTTACCTCAATCAGCTGGTACTGGTATAGTGGAATCTGCTCTAGGAAGAAGGTCACTAGCACAAATCCGAAGCAATATTGCTTCAGATTCCCCACCTTAGCTTTTGTCAACTACCGTTTCATGTTGATCTTCATGTTTCCACCCAATTGAAGATCATTAGTGATGTACAGTCGATAGCATACAAAAAATTCAACTTGCTGGTTTCATGCTCTGCTTGGGACCCAGCCACTTTGTTGATGGTCAACATTAGCACTCTCAGTGTAAGATCTCATACAGTGGCGATCTCAATTTTTTCGCTCTTTAACTTGAGGGCTTTTGGGCAATGTTCGGCAAGAAGCATGGATATACTTTCCCCAATCGGCTGTGACCCATATAGGTTGACTAACTCCCCTCTCCAGGATAGTCCTGTGATGAAATAGATGTCTGAAGTTTCCAATTCTAGCTCTTGGTCACTAATGATAAAAATTTCCTGATTTATGTCCCAGAGACTAATCAAATATCGAAGCAGCTCAGGTTGGGCCCACATCCCTGGTGTGAGAAAGAAATTGAGGAGCCCATAGTTCCTCAAGGCATCCAAGCAGTTCGGAGCAAGCATTGCTTGGGTGTCCACATCTCCGTGCTCACATTCTTTCCACTCTACCATTTTCGATGATTCTTTCCTACAAAAACCATGTATTCAAGTCAATAATAATTTTTGGCAACTAAAATTTGGATTCAAATGGTGGATTTAAGAGAAACAATGGTTTTTTTCTTTGTTCGCGGCACCAACGTGCATGTTTTAAAAATATTTGTGCTGACGACATGGTTGGCATTTTAGCAACCCTTGACCGATGCGATTCCGTGCCCAAAAATCTTATCGACCGAGGGTGATTTTTTTCAGTATGGAAATGGAGCTTGAGGACTTAGCTCTTACTTGAAACTGATGGCTTGATGAATGACCTCTCAGATCTCCCGCAATCTGCTCTGGAAAAATTAGGGCAAAAGTGGGTAAAAAGTTTTTCATAACAAGGTAAAATGGTAAATGGTAAAAAATATCTACTTTTCCCTCCTTTTATTAAGTTTTTCATAAAATATTAGGGGTTTTAAGTATTTTTGACCTATTTTGCCTCAAGAATTGCATAATGAATTTTACCTTTTGCGTAGCAACAGGTGATGGATGTTTGACGATGATACCAGGTCATGTTTTAGCTCTTTTATCAACTCTTAAAAATCAAACGAAACGATTGCCGAGTATTTTTCCCTTTTGACTTGTAAAAGAGAATAAACTGGGGGGTTTGCTTTCAAGCTCTTTTCCGACCCTTTAAACACAAAAATATTGCTGAGCTCTTGTCATTTTGAACTCGTTAATAGATGCAAAATGTCGTGCACCCAATATATGTTTACCCCTTTTTTGGGTTGGGATGTACTACTTACGAAAAAGGTACTGAATTGAAATGGTCAAGTTGTTCTCTCAAGTATTGTTTTCTACCTTTACGGTCTCGAGAGACACAAATGTACGAAAAGGGACCATGTGGAATTTTCTTTTCTGTGTCTTTTTCAAACTCTCTAAGCATGAAAAAGATATTGAGTTGCGCATTTGTCGGACTTGTTAAAACATAAAATGAGATCGGATTCATCACCATGACGAACATGAGCTTCTCCTTCCTAGGGCTCATTAAACTTACTAAGTCAGATTTGTCTGAAGGATGAACTTACAATGCAAGCATATGTGATAAAAAATAATTGGGGTACCTGCCAAAAAATGTGGGGGAAAATTTGGAAATTCAATTAGTCGTGTTGGCAGCTCACTCTTGAACATGACACTTTTTGCTTCGTGTCGGGTTTGGATTTCCTCACTTCATCATTGACCTTCTTGGGTTGGGCCTTTCATTTTTTACATCCATTTGATCTCTACCACATCATCATGACCACCGATCCTATGGATCCAAAAGCTTCCAAACTTCTTGTCGTGTCGTCGATATGTTCAAGAGTTGTCATTCTGCAGTTACACTTACCCCTCATTCTCTGTATCATCCAAAATCATTTTGCATCCCTTTGTCTCGTATCGATGATGTGGGATACATTATGGCCCTCCTTCGAGACGGTCGCTTCCTGTGGACCTCAGCACATTATCCAGGAAGTTGACTGAGAGACTCTCTTCTAGTACCTTAGAGCTTGCATGCCCTAATGGCAAGTGCTTCACATCATTGGCTTTCGATCGGGTGATTTCACGGGTGTTCAACTTCAGTTCCTTTATTCACATTCTATGAATTGTGCTGATGGTACCTTGAGGACCATTTTTATTATTGGTGGTTTCTCTCGCGCTTATTAATAGTCTACATCATCGACTGGTAATCAAGCGATTTTCTAGCATGTTCGACGTCAACACATCTATTCACATGTTAGAATTTTTACTTTGATCAGGTCGTGTTGGAGCGTAAGACCCTGGGCTTTGATTACAAAAGTCCAGGTTTCATGGTGGTGTGACATGATTGTGTTGATATACATGTCTCTCTCAGATGGATGGTTGTGACCATACCATGAGTTGTCATATGTGCTCCTTCTCATTATTGTATGGCTGCGACCATACATTGGTTTCTATATGATCCTCTTTATTGGATGGTTGCGCCCATGCCTGGATCCATTTACATGATCATTCTCTGGATGGCTGCATCCATACCACGATTCATGTATCATTTGATACAGTTTTCAGTTATGTATATGTATCTGTACTTGCTTGCAGGTTTTCTGAAGATAGAATCTGGTTCCCCGCACTGATTCATAAAGCATTTCAGCCCTCACTCTAGTTCAGCCTTCATGCTTTAGGGGGCATCTGTTACACAAAATTTTGTCACTATCCCTATACTCTTTGTTCCATGATCCTGGAGGACCTCTACAGTGAAGCCTACATTCTTTCCCTTCACGAAGAAACTCCCATTTTGTCCCTCTTCATGAGCAAAACAATTCCCTTTTGCATCATTTCTGAAAATATTTTATTTTTCCAAGTTTACAAGACCGGTACTAATGACCTGTGTCCTCCTCGCGCTAACCAGAGCCACTGAGCCTCGTTCCAGTTGTGCTGATCCTCTTTTGGAATTTTTTTTAAATAAGGATCCGAAGTTTCCAGCTCTAGAAACTTCAGAATGGAAGTCTGGTAAATGGTTGGGCCAGATGGGGTCGAGGAGGTCAATTTGGGCTCCTTTCCCATATTAGTATGGAACTATCTCAAGAGATAAGATGTTCTCCCATGAGAAGAGGAACCATCTCCCTTCCATCCATGCTATATAAACCTCCACTTTTCCCAAGCACAAGCTAGTGTTAGCTCTTAGTTCTAATTAGGCCCTGGTTGAAGTTTTGATTGTGGAGTAATCAATAATTTATTCATAGTTGTAGCTCTCTAGCTGTGTGTGAGTGAGAATTGTGAATTTGGTTTAGTGTGAAGACTAAAGGGAAGAGCATTAAAGCTACCATTGTTGAGGCCATCATGGAATGCTAACGAAAGTGTGTGGGAACCCGTATTTGTCGGAGGAGAACAATACTGTCAAGACAATGGTTGTAATCTCTTCTTGATTTAAAACATATGCAACTATCGAATGATTTCCTACATAATATGTTAGCTCACATGTTTATGGCTTAATGTTTCTTGACATGTTAAGTAGGCTGAATACAATTTGTCTATTATCACGGTTGTTGGTTGCTGTTGTTTACTTGTTTCAGGTGCTCAAAGAAGGAAACAAGAGACATCTGGAGCGAGCAAGCAAGGTCATCACCAAATGGGATAAGAATACTAAGAGGTAGGCCCTATTAATTGGTTCTAACCTAAGGAAATCTTCCCCAATATGGTCTCCAACTTGTGGTGAAGTGAAATTCTAAGTGCAGACACAAACAATTCCTCTAGCTCGAGAGCGGGTCTAGCCACAAATAATCATCTGATTCGTAACCCTCCCTCAGCTAGGGGGCATGGGGGCATCACCTTATATGAGTTCTACTTTATTATTTGGCCGAGTCGATGCTTACTCGTCATGTGAAAGTTAAAACTCCGGTGTTGATATGTGTTGATTAATTACCTGAGTTCGCACATGGACTCGCTCAAAAAGTACTATGCTTAGGTCATCTTGCATGGTTACTTGTGTACATTAGCGTGTCATTCATTTTTGTGCAGTGTGGTTTGGTGTGTTAGTTTTCAAACAACTTTCCTCTTTACTATGTTTTTCCCTGCTTTGCAGATGTTTGTGACTCCTCACATCAGTTTCACTGATGGTGCTTGCCATAGTACCTGGAATCTATCCTTCGTGGCATGGGCCTTTTATGACCCTCATGGTGAGTTGATTGATATTCAAGGTATTTGTTTAGGTCACAGAACTAATAACATTGCTGAATACAACACAATTATTGAATTATTGTCAGAGGCCATTGCTCTTGACATTCGGGAATTGGTTGTCAACCTGGATTCACAACTTGTTGTCCTTCAACTCAATGGGAAATATTCCATTAGAAACCCTCAGATATTGAGAATGTATCTACGTGTTCATCTACCGGAGAGAAATTTTGATTACATTACATATCATCATATTCCCAGATAGATGAAAATATTGACGGATGCATTAGCTAATTATGTGTTGGACATATATTTATGAAACATGTGAAAAGCTAAAACAAATCATTTGTACCATAGTAAGCAAGAAAATACAACACACACACACACAGACGCACACACAGACGCACACACACACATATATGGCGATAATGTTTGATACATCAAAATCCCCAAAAAATAATATGTGTGTTCAAATAACATCTGTGGCTCGCAAGTCTCATGTATCCGTGGCATGCATGCCTAAAAAATGTAAATGCTGGACCTAGGAGTTAATCAACATGGTGATCATGGTAACATGAAACTTCTCATGCTACAGGAGTTAACAATCGGCAGATCCGATCAGATACCCCCACCATATGCCTCTGGTACTGGCTTGGGATATTTCCCACCCAGGCATACTCTGGGATACCACGAGTCAACCACTCAAGGTTCCTCGCAATCTCCTCCTTGTTGTCACTTCCTTCCTGATAAGGAGCGACATCAAACTGGCAAGTGACGTGCCTGGCTATCGGGGACATCCCGGCTGGACACTCTGGTCCAACATCTGCATTGATAAAACAAGATGCTATAAACACATATATATAAAAAAAATGAAAAATAAAAAATAAAAAATTTGATTTTTTACCTTCATTGTCAAAATCCTCCCCATCTGGAAGCGACATATTCGAGTCTCTGTGGAAGTTGGTACCGCTGTACAACCAATCCTCCACTACGATCAACTATCATTGTAGCCATGAGAAGAAGGCAGGCTTGTAGGACATATGCTGGCCTGCTGTTGATTCTAGGCATCAAATGACTCCAACGAACCATCTGTGTGTCTCATGGCATCAGTGGATCTACCTTAGTCAACTGGTAGTGGAACAACAGAACCCGCTCCAGGAAGAAGGTCACTAGCACTCATTCGAGGCAAAATTTCTTTAGATTCCCCACCTTAGCTTTTGTCAGCTGGCATTTCATGTTGATTTTCATGGCTTCCACCCAATTGAAGATCATCGGTGATGTACAGCCGATAGCATACAAAAAATTTGACTTGTGGATTCCATGCTTTGCTTGGGACTCAGCCACTCTGTTGAAGGTCAATAGTAGCACTCTCAGTGTAAGATCTTGTACAGTGGCGATCTCAATCTTTCCGCTCTTGAATTTGAGGGCTTTTGGGCAATGTTCAGCAAGTAGCATGGATATGCTTTCCCCAATCAACCGTGACCCATATAGTTTGACTGGTTTTCCTCTCCGGGACAATCCTGTGATGAAATAGATGTCTAAAGTTTCCAACTCTAGCTCCTGGTTACCAATGATAAAAATTTCCTGATTTATGTCCCAGAGACTAATCAGGTATTGAAGCAGCTTAGGTTGGGCCCGCATCCCTGGTGTGAGAAAGAACTTGAGGAGCCCACAGTTCCTCAAGGCATCCAAGCAGTTCCTAGCAACCATTGCTTGGGTGTCCACAACTTCGTGCTCACGTTCTTTCTAGTCTACCATTTTCGACGATTCTTTCCTACAAAAACCATGTATTCAAGTCAATAATCATTTTTGGAAACTAAAATTTGGATTCAAATGGTGATTTAAGAGAAACAATGGTTTTTTCTTTGTTTACGGTGCCAACGCACCTGTTTTAAAAATAGTTGCACCGATGGCACGGTTAGCATTTTAGCAACCCTTGACCGACGCGATTCCGTGCTCGAAAATTACGCCAACCGAGAGCGATTTTTTTGCCAAAACCTCCCTCAGAAATCCAAAAAATGGATAAAAATAGGAATAAACAGTATGGAAATGGAGCTTAAGGAGTTGGCTCTTACCTACAACTTACGGCTCGGCGAATGACCTCTCGGATCTCCCGAAATTTGCTTCGGAAAAATTAGGCAAAAGTGGGTAAAACGTTTTTCACGACAAGGTAAAATGGTAAATGGTAAAAATATTTACTTTTCCCTCCTTTTATTAAGTTTTTCATGAAATGTTAGGGTTTTTAAGTGTTTTTGACCTATTTTTCCTCAAGAATTGGATAATGCATTTTACCTTTTGCGCAACGACAGGTGATGGATATTTGAAGATGGTACCAAGTCACATTTCAACTCTTTTCTCGACTCGTAAAAATAAAATGAAAAGATTGCCGAGTATTTTTCCCTTTTGACTCATAAAAGAGAATAAAATGGGGGGTCCGCTTTCTAGCTCTTTTCCAACCCTTTAAACACGAAAATATTCTTGATCTCTTGTTGTTTTGAACTCGTTTATGGATGCGAAATGTCATGTGCCCAGTATACGTTTATCCATTTTTCATGCCGGGATGCACTATTTACGAAAAAGGTACTTCTTGACGAAAGTGGTCAAGCGGTTCTCTCAAGTATCGTTTTCTACCTTTTCGGGTTCGAGAGACGCAAATGTATGAAAAGGGCCCATGTGGAGTTTTATTTTCCATGTCTTTTTCAAAATCTCTAAACATGAAAAAGATATCGAGTTGCACCTTTGTCAGACTCGTTAAAACATAAAATGACATCAGATGCATCTCCATGATGAACATGACCTTATCCTTCTTAGGGCTCAATAAACTTACTAGGTCGGATTCGTCTGAAGGATGAACTTAAAATGAAAGCATATGCTATCCCCTTCAAGTTTGCGAAAAAAATATTTGGGGTACCTGCTAGAAATGGTAGGTGAAAATTTGGAAATTCAACCAGTCATGTTGGTAGCTTACTCTTGAACATGACACTTTCTGCTTTGTGTCGGGTTGGGATATCCTCACTTCATCATTGACCTTCCTGGGTTGGGTCCATTTTTTCCATCCATTTGATCTCTGCCACGTCATCATTACCACTGATCCTATGGATCCAAATGCTTCCAAACTTCCAGTTGTGTCTCCGATATGTTCAAGAGTTGTCCTTCTATAGTTACACTTACCCCTGATTCTCTGTATCATCCAAAATCACTTTGCATCCCTTTGTTGTGTGTCGATGATGTGGGATACATTATGGCCCTCCTTTGACACTGTTGCTTCCTGTTGACTTCAGCTCATTATCCAGGAAATTGCTCGAGAGACTCCCTTCCAGTAGCTTAGAGCTTGCATGCCCTAATGGAAAGTTCTTCGCACTCGACAACAAGTTCACATCATTGGCTTTCGATCGAGTGATTTCACGGGTGTTTGACTTCAGTTCCTTTATTCACATTCCATGAATTATGCTGATAGTACCTTGAGGACCATTTTTATTATTGGTGGTCTCTCACGCTTGTCAACAATTTACATCATCGATTGGTAATCAAGTGATTTTCTAGCATGTTCGACGTCAACACATCTATTCACATCTTAGAATTTATACTTTGATTGGGTTGTGTTGGAGTGCACAAAAGTCCAGGTTGCACGACAGTGTGACATGATTGTGTTGATATACATGTCTCTCTTAGATGGATGGCTGCGACCATACCATGACTTGTCATATGTGATCCTTCTCATTTTTAGATGGCTGTGACCATACCTTGGTTTTGATATGATCCTTTTTATCGAATGGTTGCACCCATGCTTGGATCCATTTACATGATCATTCTCTGGATGGCTACATCCATACCACGATTCATGTATCATTTGATAGATTTTTCAGATATGTATATGTATCTGTACCTGCTTGCAGGTTTTCCGAAGATAGACTCCTGTTCCCTGCACTGATTCATAAAGAATTTCACCCCTCACTCTAGTTTGGCCTTCACGCTTTAAGGGGAATATGTTACAAAACATTTTTTCACTGTCCCTGTTCTCCTCGTTCCATGATCCTAGAGGACCTCTACAGTGAACCCTACATGCTTTCCCTTCATGAAGAAACTCCCATTGTGTCCCTCTTCATGAGCATAACAATTATCTTTTGCATCATTTCCCAAAAATCTTTTGTTTTTCCCAGTTTACAATACCAACGCTAATGACCCATGTCCTCCTCACATTGATATGCAGGGATTATAACTTACCCTAGTGTCGACCAGAGCAACTGAGCCTTGTTCCAGCTACACTGATCCTCTTCTGGAATTTTTTTAAATAAGGAGCCAAAGCTTCCAGCTCTAGAAGCTTCGTAATGGAAGTCTAGTAATGGTTGGGCCAGAACTAAGAGGAGGAACCATGCGAAGAGGAACCATCTCCCTTCCTTCCATGCTATATAAACCTCCATTTTTCCCAAGCACAAGATAGTGTTAGCTCCTAGTTCTAGTTAGTCTCTGGTTGACATTTTGATTGTGGAGTAATCAACAAGTTTTTCATAGTTGTAGCTCTCTAGTTGTATGTGAGGGATAAGTGTGGATTTTTTTAGGTGTGAAGACTAAAGGGAAGAGCCTTAAAACTACCATTGTTGAGGCCATCATGGAATGCTAACAGAAGTGTGTGGGAACCCGAATTTGTCAGAGGAGAAAAACAACGTCAAGACAATGGTTGTAATCTCTTCTTGATTTAATATATATGCAACTATCAATTGATTTCCTACATAATATGTCATCTCACATGTTTATGGCTTAATGTTTCTTGACTTGTTAAGTAGGTTGAATATAATTTGTCTAATATCACGGTTTTTGGTTGCTGTTGTTACTTGTTTCAGGTGCTCGAAGAAGGAAACATGAGATAGCTGGAGCGAGCAAGCAAGGTCATTACCAAACGTGATAACCACACTGAGAGGTAGGCCCTCTTAATTGGTTATAACCTAAGGAAATCTTCCATAGAATGTCTTGTTTGTGGCTAGACCCGCTCTTGGGCTAGAGGAATTGTTTGTGTCCGTACTTAGAATTTTACTTCACCACAGTGTGGAAGGTAAGAATTAGAAATTTCTTAATGGCTTAAGGTGTTGAAGTATGGGAATTAGTGATTATTGACAGCATGATGGAAGGAGAATCCAAGGAATATAATACAAAAGTAGTGAAGGCAATCTTGAATGGGCTACCAGATGTTATAAAAACCAAAGTGGAGAAATGTTCATCGGAAAAAGGTATGTGCGACAAACTTCACAATCTTCACTCAAAATGAGCATTGACCATGACTGTTAGTTAAGAAGATGATGGAAAGCAAGATAGAAATCCATAATCCATTAAGGAAGCTGAAAACATGAGTGACACATCAAGGCCAAGGAAGACCTAGAAGATGAGGAGAGTAAAGATGACTTTGAAGAAGATCTCATGGTGAAGCTTGTAGTTTCCCTAGAAGAGATAAGAAGTTTGAAAAAGGAGAATGAAGAGTTCAAGAAGTAATCACAAGATGGTGACCATGACCTTGACAAGACAAGGAAGGAATTTAACCTAATCAAGCTTCAAGTTCAAGAAAGAGACAAGGAGCTCACCAAGCTTAAGGAGGAATTTCATCAAAAAAAGAGAAAAAATAATGAAGAAGTCATATCCATGACAAATCAATTGGATAAGGTATAGAAAAGAGAAGAATATTGGTCAAGCCACCTTGAACAATGACACAAGATCTTGAACAAACTTGAAGTAAAAATTGGTCAAAACAAGGAAGATGTCTCCTCCCTTAGATCTCAACTAGAAGAAACAAAGAGACAAGCGTAAGGAGGTGAAAAGGCAATGGAAGATTTGGCACTCATAGAAGGACAAGTTGATGATGCAAAAAAGGAAAGAAACACCATGATATGCCAACTTAGTAGAAGAAAAGGATGAAGAGATATTCAAACTGAAGGCTCTACCTATGACAAAGGAGTCATTATAAAGCTACGTTAGAAAGGTTCTTTGTTTTATCATTATCAACCAATAAAGGCTAATTTAAAACTTAGAATGTATTTAATTTTAACAAGAGAAGGAAATAGCAAAAATAGCTATTATTAGATTCAAAATTTATGTATACCTAGTTATATTAGAATTCTCCTCTTAGATAAAATTTCTATATAAAGAAAGTTTAAGTATTTCAACATTTCTCAGAGATAACTGTTTCTCCCAGTGAATCGCCAATTGTTGTGTTGTACAACAACCCCCCATTTCATAAAATTTTTCTTTTTTATGAAATGGGTCCCTTTTATAGATGTGTGAATAAAATTGGTATCAATTCATCCTTCATCAAAAGGTCCAAAAGAAACAATACATTATAAACCTTTTGAACAAATATAAATTGGTCTTATGACATAAATATATAATTCTTTATTATTGTGATAAAGCGATCGCAAGATCGCATATCGGAACAACAAGGGATGCATAACGCAAAGACCCAATGGTTTACCTCGATCTGAAAAGTGAATAACTAATTGGTTATCGGGAAAGGCAACCAAGTGTAACAAAAGTCCCTCCCACTTTTCTCCGATGCGATATCGCTATCGGCAATTGGAGAATGTAGCACACACACGTTAAAGACACCTTTAAAAAACTCCCGATGCGATAAGGTGTATCACCATCGGGGATCGGGGATTTTGCAATGACACAAATATTACTACCCAAGCATTTCTCCGATTGCGATCCGATAAAGCTAGGTGCAAGTTTCAAAATAGATTGAAAAGGCTTGCATGTATTATTTTAGATTATTATTAAAAGACTTCCCATTCCCGATAGCGATTCACTTGTGATTATCCGCCAAAAAAAATCAAGCCACGCTTGAATGAATCGTTCGGTGTATAAACGATATGATGGGTATTTAAAACGATTGACAGGTTAAAAGTGGCCAATTAACGGAGCAGTTATGCCGAGATCCCCCCTGAGATTGTATCTGCGGTAGTATTATTTTAATCCTTCATTATTTGTTAATTGATATAACTCTTTCATATTGGCTCGCACCACCTATTCTCTGTATTACGTTCATTTTATTCCCTGCGCAGAGCTCCACCGAAGCAACAAATTCAAGTCAAATGGGGAAGAAATCTAAGAAATTTGCGGCAGCATCGGCTCCCGCAGTAACAGGGCAATCTACTGCTGATCCAGGACCAAGCAAGAAGGGATTGATTTCAGACACTACCTGTCTTGGCCTCCGAAACACAAGCTGGCAAAGCATCTATAATCTAATTGAAGCTGAAGAGCCTGAAACGATACCGGTGCAAGCTACTGTAGATTCAACTAGAAAGTCAAAGGCTTCCTTGAACGACTTAGACGACTCATATCTACACCGAATAGCTGCTCGAGAAAAAATTCTTTCGTATACAGATGTAGTACGATGGGCAGTAGAGGAAATCCCTGTTATGAATAGAACATTCTACACAATCGACGGAAGAGTCTTCGGCTCGTTCCAACCTGATGATTTAAGAAAAATGTACCACTTACCTGAACCACAAAAGAAATACAATAAAGTATTTCTGGAGAAGTTCACAAGTGAGAATGAAACTGAATCAGCCCCTATTTGGGAATGGAGACAGAACCCGAGAAGGCACAAACATGGATCTTCAGGTAAGTACTCTGTCGATTCATTATGTCCTCCTTACTGTTACAACGGGGCAATGATGTGTAAGATTTGGGGATTACATGATTCTGCAAAATTCATGATTGAAATGGTTCCTTTAATGGGAGCGGCAGTTAACAGTGAGATAATGGATTGGGGAAATATATTGTCAGATAAGTTAGCCACTTCTATTCTTGAGTTTAGAAATAAAACTCGCGTCACCGATAGGTCTATTCCTCTGTTTTATTTTAGTGCTTATATTTTAGATACTCTTTGTTTCAACTCTGAATTTCCTGTACCGGGGTGGAGATGGACTCCACAAGACCCCATGCCGATTCACATTTATCACCAGAAGCTGTGGAAAGCACACTATAAGGACCACTTGTATCAAATTTGTAATGGTTTTATGTTGCCCATTTACCGTGCCATTTTTGACAAACCTGCCCCGAAAATTTCTTCACAAGCAGAGATTGACCTAACCGCTCTAGGAAACTGGTTCGGGGAGGATAAATTCACATACATAAGGGTTTTTGGTAGCCTTGCCAGGCCTCATGTCCTTCCTCTGTACATACCCGACAAGCTGTTGGCCCAAGAATTAGCCTATCAAATTACGTCCGCAGGAGCAACCAAGACTCTGAGGACTTCAAAAAAGCAAGTTTGGCCTACTTTTCCTCTAAGATGCGATGTTTATAATTTGCATGACTATAAGCAAGCGGAGAAGGAAGCAGAGAAAATAAATATACTAAACGTTGCTACCATTCCTAATAGGCGATTTGACCCAAGGAAAGTCATCTACAATGTGCTTGAGCAGGCCAAACTCACAAGATTTGATCATAAGGAAGATGATTTTGATGAATTATTTTCTTTGGAAGAGTCATTATTCCAGGTCCAAGCAATGGCTAAAATGAGATATAACGATGAAGGGATAGTAGAATTCAATAAACTCAGAGAACAGAGGTTGCAAACTCTGCCTCTGGATTTACTAGCTACTGCCCTGACAACACAATCAAGCGAGCCTGAACAACGACTCATCGACAAAGCTCCTGCTACATCAAAGATTCTCGAGACAAATAAAGGGAAAGAGTAGGAGAAAATATAGGAGGAAGAGAAAAAAAAGGAGCAAGATAAGGGCAACGAAAATATCAATGTGGATACCCAAACTGATCCGAAACTACTCCAAGAATGGCAGAAATTTGACTCCATCATAAGCAATTTGGAAGGTCCAAAAAGTGACGATACATCCAAAGCAACAGATACACAGGATACAACGTCAACAAAGGTTCCGAATGAAGGAACCAGCAGCCTACCCCCTAGTACAGATTTAAAAATAATTCCTAAAGATCCCTCTGATCAAATCATTTTGCAGGTGGAGGACATACCTCCATTGAATGTCTTTTACAGTCCAAAACACAGGGCTGTAGTGAAACAACAACGGAAAAGGAGAAGACTTGTTCAAACTTCCCTATTTCCAGAACAAAAAGAGATAGCCAATGTAGTTCGGAAAGAGGAGTTTGATCCTTCCGATGACCTAACGAAGCTTTCCCAGTATGCTGGAGCTTATTCGGCAGCCACTATAGACAAGGCATCGGAAGTGAGTAATCTACTAAAAGAAAAAGACCAGGCAATTATTTTGTTGCAAACACATCTATCTAAAGCACAACAGAAAGTTGAACAGTTGGAACAACAATTATCAACACAACAACAATTAAATAATCAATTGAATAAGCAATTGCTTGAAGAAAAACAAAGAATAGACTCAAGCACAATTCAAAAACAGAAAGAATTATCAGAAGCATTGGCAAAGTTAAAGACGATGAATGAACTAATAGCGAAAACGAAAGATGAGCAAATCGCTCAGCTATCACTTCAAATAGAGAGGTTCAAGAGTCTTCCACAACCTGCCGATTTCAGAATAAAAGCGCTACAAATTAACAAGGAATTGGTGACACAGTTAAGGCTATTATGTCATAATATTTCTCAAGTTGAACCCCTTTGTGATATAACGACATCAATAATCGATAAATCAGTTGATGCTAGACAGGATTTGGAGCAAGCCGATGAGACCTTGACAAATTTTCTTGCTTGGCAAGACAAAATGAGGGATAGGCAACAAATCTACCCAAAATCCTAGAATCACACAAGGAAATCCTATTCTTAGAATGGCAGTCTCAGTTGATGAAGGCAAAGAGAGAAGTTTCTAGATGTAGATTATCTACAAATAACTTAATTGAATTAATCAATAACACTCTCTATCTGTCTAATATGATTTCACAATGTACTCCAGGTAAATTGCTATCAGCTAAGACATTGGAGCAAGCATGCAATCAAGAGTTGGAGAAGAATGGAAGGTTAATCGCAGGCATCCAAAGTTTAACTTGGGACACCTATTGGTTGTTTTTAGTAAAACCATACAGCCAGAGAGCCACCCTCAAGTGTCTAACCGATGCAATTGGTTGTATTATTCCCGAGATACATGATGCCATATACTCGACTCAGCTTCCATTCTCGTCTCAGCCGCCCTTCAGAATTGGAACCGATGCTTGCAATCTGCCAACTCAGATCAAAGGGAGAACAACCAAATTGCTGAATCTTGCTGCCGACTACCAGCAAACCTGCTATGGAGAAGATATTCAAGATCTAGTTGTACCAGTTAAATAGCATTTTATTTTTGTAGTTAGTTTAATTAGTATTTATAGACCATTTCATGCATTTAGAAATGGTCCTCAATTTTTGTATAAGACTAAAACCTGGAAGTTGCACTATTGTACTTCTGGTATATTTTTTATAAAGACTGGGGCATTATTCCAAATTTTAACGAAGAAGCTTTTATGTGGATGTGCACTATTGCCTTGATATGAAAGTATCTCTGAATTGAAAAAAGGAATTCGAATTGCGATTGATATCGGGAATGATTTACAACACATATGGTACTACTATCTATGATCTACTTTCATTCTTTTATGTGAATCGTTAATTGATTACTCTTGCTATCATTGAATATATATATGTGTTTTCAACAACATTCCTTGTATTTTTCACTATTGGATGTTTAAGGGATGTTATCCTTTTAGTCATATATGTATCAATGATATATAAAGGATAAGTGTAATAATGTTTTATTGATTACTTTGTTCAACTATTTGAACAAAGTAATTATTATATGAATGAATGTATTTGTTTATCAAATAGAGTCATCTATGTGCTTATTTGTGAATAGAGATTATCAAACGTTGCACTTAGAAATAGAAATTTCCCGGAATAGAATAGTTATTCATATTTTTACTTTTTCGATTAAATTATTCATCCATTACCATTTCATTAGAAAACCACTCATTTACCCATCCCCTTTATTCATCATTGGGAAACTTGTCCCATTATTTCCAGTCAAAGCCACCACACCAAATGGAAAAGGAGCTACATTAAGGTCCGGACCGGGTGGTTTTCCCCGATGTTGTTGCAGCGATTTTTGAGGCATCAACAGAAGGGTGTCCCATGCATTAAATGGTCCCTTCCTTGAAATCTCCACCCTCAACTCAGAGTTTAGGAGGCCACCGAAAAGGATTCCCAAGGGCAACCGAGCAGTCTTGTGTAAAGTGGCTGATCACTGGCAGTTTGAGCAGCCGAGCCCCTTGAGTTAAGGAGGGTTGTTGGAGACCCTCATAATGCATAAATAGGAAGGCTTCTAGCCTTCGTAGGTTACTTTTTGGACTGTTGTTTTTTTCACCAGAGTGCTGTTATTTTCTCAGTTCATTTTGTAGCTCCTATTGTATAAATTTCTTGTGACATGGTTATTTTTGAGTAATGGAAAGCAGATTTATTTGGCATAAGTTCTGAGTTTTTCTTAGGAGCCTGTAGCTCTTGGGGTTGAGCTCAACCCAAGTGCCAAGGCTTCCTTTGTGTACTATTATTTTCTTTTTATGTCTTTGCAAAATAATTTCTGTTAAGTAGATTAGAATCTTGGTTGGTTACCTAGATCATAGTTGATGATTAAGAAGTCTTTTCATGTTCAGATTGATTTGATAAGTTAATAACAGGGAAGATCTTCAGAAAAAGGCTATCAAGCACCTCGGATCTCACCTCTACCTCAGTTGGATCATGAGCTGGGACCAAGGTGACCTTGCTTCCCCCAAAAACACTGTCTTTGCTTCACCATGCAATTATTAGTGTTAGATTCTCATTTGCCGAAGTTGATATCAGTTGTGGTTGCATGCTTAGGTTCATGATTGCTTAGTTGCATAGTTACTTCACATGATTTTGTTGCAAATAGACTTCTGTTCATTTTCTTTGCTGTTATCTAGGTCAGATTAGGTTAAAGTAGCTAGGTCCTTAATTTTCCAAGTCTTTGTTTGTTCAGTTTGAGAAATAACTTGCAGAGCACCCGTAATAATTCTCCATCTGCCCGTCCTCTATCAATCCCACCTGCTCCATCCTCTAACTAAGATTCTTGCCTTATGTTTGCCACATTTGCTCGCTTTGCCCTAAATTCCCATATTTTTGTGCAACATTTCTCTACCCCTCCTTGAACAAATCCAACCATCCTCGCCACTCCTCAACTCCATCCACCAAGTCCTGGACCTCCTCACACCCTTAT
>APFE030263381.1:0-16815 GCA_000404065.3 Pinus taeda | reverse complement strand
AAAATCCCCTTTCTGAACATCCTGTAGAAAATTACAGAACATCCTGTAGAAATTCCAGAACATCCTGTAGAACCCCTGCAGACTTCCTGTAGAAGCTCACGAAAGTGGTTTCTTGATAGCCAAACTCTATGAAACTCTCTGGAAGGGTGATAGGGACCCCTTAGGCCCTCTCCGAACCTTCCCAACCTCCTGCAAGCATTTCCTCTCGCAATCCACCTCTGCATAATAAAAAACAGTGAAAGCACATGCATGATAATTTTGACAACTTAGTCAAAAATACAAAAATATGTTTTCTTCAGATAGAAGTAGCTTAGACACATGTATTTTACCTTCCTAGAAGTCAATGGCATCTCTTTCAGTAGATTGCATCCTCTTTCTTGCATTAGTAGGGCTAGCTGTTAAAATTAGGATTTGCTAGGGTTTGCATTTTGTTTCAGCTTTTCAGTTTCTTTTCGCAAGTAGATTAGCTTCCTTTGAGTTAGCTTCCGTCCATTAGTTAAAAAGCTTCTTCTCAGAGCTCATAGAAGTTGGCTTAAGCTCCTAGCGGACTTGTGCCAGTTGACTAAGTGACAGCCGCGACAAGAGCTAGTACTTGTGCATACAGCACCGTCGCTTCCAAGTTTGTTACGAACTACCGGGTTGATAAAAGTAAAGAAGGGAGTCCCAGGAGTTGCATCATTATTGATGCAATACTGGAACCCACCATTCTTTTTGGCGTCGTTGCCGAGGAAGTGTCAGAGTATTTGTGATTGCTGCTTTTCTTCTATTTTCTACTACAACCTTCTGCTAAATAGTTTATTTCATTTCCATTCAGCAATTTCATTTTCGCAAAAGTAGACTAGACATTTCCTGCTTGCCTAGACTAGCATTTCAATTCTGCAAGCGTAGATTAGCATTTCAATTCCGCAATTTCAATTTTGCAAGCGTAGCCTAGCGTTTCATTCCTGCAATTTCATTTCAGCAAAATAGATTAGTCCTTTCCTGCTTTCATTTCAATTCCGCATTTTCATTTCAGCAAGATAGATTTTAGTTAGTTGCAATTCAATCTCTTTCAGTTTTGCAGGTACATGCGGAAAAAAAGAAGCCAAAAATCTTTCATTTCATGCCTCGTAGGAACAGAGACAATACCACAAAATTCTTACCCAACGCCCCCACCACATCACTAAGTCACCCTTCTCTCTTCTTTGGTGGCCGTGATCCAGAAGAACCTATAGGTGAACCTCCAGAGATATACGAAGATATTATAACAGAAGAAGAGCAAGAGAACATCCCTCTTGAGACCATGGCTGAACACAGAAACGGTATAGGAGATGAGGAAAGAATAGAAGGTACCTTTCCCATCCGAGAGACCAATGGGGACATGAAAATGAAAAACATAAGTCCCTCAGCCTTACCTCACTTCCATGGATTGACCATTGAAGACCCTGATACCTTCCTGTTTGAGTTTGTTGTCCTTTGTCGAACTTATGACTATGCAGAAGACAAGCAAAAGTTGAAACTCTTTCCCTCTACCCTCAAGGATGCAACCCTACGCTAGTTCATGGGGTTACCTGGAAACAGTATCACAACTTGGGCTCAAATGTAGCAAGCTTTTAACAACAAATACCGGGACTACTGTAGGTCAAAGGAAACGGAGGGAGAAATCTTTCGGATGACCATGGGAAGTGAGAATCTTTAGAAGACTATGAAGAGAGGTTCCAACTTAGTTATAAAAGGGCCAGGTGCACACTTGACCCTGAATCTATGAAGTTGGTTCTACTCCAAGGAGTCCCTGAAGACCTTTTATATACCCTCCATTTGCTAGCTAGCAGAGACATCTACCAACTACCTTATGAGGACATAAAGGCTGTGTTTAGAAACCACTCTAGGGAAACCCGGAAAAGAGGTAGGGGGAATCCACTTTCAGCCAGTGCCACCTTCTCCAAACATGATTTTACAAATCAAATGGAAGACCTTAAAAGTGAGATGAGACAGACCCTTGCCATGCAACTGGATACTTTCCGAATTCAACAGAAGAAAGAGGAAGCTGAGAGGGCTTTGGCCATCTTTTTTCCTAGATGCACAAGCAAGCATCCTGAGAACGAGTGTCCACTGCACTCGGTAGAGGTATGTTTCATTTGTGAGGAAGACCATCCTACGAACCAATGCTCAACCTTGCCCAGATTTAAAGCCATGTACCAAGGGGCCGAGGGAGCCACTGAACCACTCTACTTCCTCAACTAAAGGAGGCCGCGTGGATCCAGACTTTACTAGCGGTGGATGCAGGGGACATCCCAACCTTATTACCACCCCAACCAATCCGCTCATATACCTTCTTGGGGCCTCCCTGCTCATCCTTCCCAATCCGCACCTCCTCCTTAGTCTTATACATCTCAATACCATACTCAACCCGCTGCTCATTCGTTTCACTCTCATGTTCAGCCACAACCTCAGTGGAATGCACCTTAGCCGGGGTGGGGGCCCCAATACAACTCTCCTCCCACTATTTTGCCTCCACCACCTGCTCCACCTCAACCATTACCTCCTGCTCCTCCAAGACAACCCCAGATGCCTGCTCAACCGAAACCGAACCCTAATAACAGACAGGCCCAATAGGTATATATTGGAGAGACAACATGCCCTACCTACGTTATGGAGATTCAGGAGATCAACCTACGATCTGGGAAGGTCCTTCCAGATCGCCAACCTCCTCTGGAGGATGAGGAAGAGAAACAGGAAAGTGAACCCAAAGTTATTCCACCCTTTCCTAAGAGACTAACGGTAACCACACAACCAAACCCGGAGGAGACTGAACTTCTGGGAGAACTTAAACAGTTGTGTGTGAAAATACCACTTCTCCAGGCCATAAAAGATGTACCAATCTACAACAAATTGATCAAGGAGAAGTGTTTCAGGCACCCAGGTAGGCGCAAGAGAGATGCCCCAACTATCAATGTCATAGGACAGCTGTCCAATCTGATGTTGGACAAGTAATCTGTCCAAAATATTTGGACCCTGGAAGTCCTGTAGTTGATGTCCACATCATGGCACCATCATCCCCCACACCTTGATTGATCTAGGGGTTGTCATTAATGTGATGACCAGGGACACTATGCTCAAACTTAACCTTTAGAGTTCCTTAAGAAAGACCTTGACAGTACTGCAGTTAGTAGACTGCTCCACTGTGACTCTTGAAGGGATTGTGGAAGATGTCCTAGTCTCTGTTGATTCTTGGGAGTACCCTACAGACTTCTTGGTCCTTCAGCCAAAGGAAAAACTCACTGGATACCCCCTCATTTTGGGAAGGCCTTGGTTGGCCACTGCAAATGCTTACATTAGTTGTTAAGCGGGGAGCATGACCATCAAGAATGGGCCTATGTCCAAACAGCTAGTCCTATATCCTCCTGCCAACCTTTGTTAGAACATGATTTACCTCTCTGGTTGGAGGAAGGAGATGAGGATGAAGTGTACTTCGCACCATTGTGCATAGTAAAAGCCACCAGGGGAGGTCCTCAAATCGAGGATGTCCTAATTGAGAATCTGATTCAAAATCCACCTCCCTGTGTGTTGCCATTAGAGGAGTTGGTGGAGGGTACCCAAGCCAATGCTCTAGTGGACTTCTGTGTGGCTGATCTGACCTCTCCCAGAGTTAAGAATGTGGAATTTGGCCCTAAAAGAACCTTAAATATCAGCTCATCCCTACCTCCCTCTTAGGAGAAGGAGCTGTGTAGCTTATTGAACCACCATTTGGATGCTTTCACTTGGAGCTATAAGGAGATGAAAGGGGTCCATCATTCAGTCTGTACCCATCACATTTACATCAAAGAGGATTGCAAACTGGTCAGGCAGCCTCAGAGGAGAATGAATCCAACCCTTAAGGACATTGTCAAAGAAGAATTGCAAAAGTTGTTGGATGCGGGATTCATCTACCCCATCTCTGACAGTGAGTGGGTCTCTCCTATGGTGCTCGTGCCCAAGAAAAACAGGAAGCGGAGAATATGTGTAGATTACCGAGAACTTAACAAAGCCAACAAGAAGGACCATTTCCCTTTGCCTTTCATAGATCAAGTGTTAGATGGATTAGCAGGGAAGAAGTTCTTCTCTTTCCTAGATGGGTTCAGTGGGTATAATCATATTCAAATCAGCCCGGAGGACCAAGATAAGACCACCTTTACTTGTCCATGGGGTACCTTTGCCTACCAGGTCCTTCCCTTTGGGCTATGCAATGCTCCTGCCACTTTCCAGAGAGCAGTACTGAGCATATTCGCGGAGCTGGTTCATGATTCGGTAGAAATCTATATGGATGACTTTACTCCTTATGGGTCCAACTTCCAAGAATTGTTGGCTAACCTAGGAAAAGTTTTAACCATGTGTATTGAGATGAACCTGTCCCTCAGTCCCGAAAAATGCGAATTCCTGATGACTGAAGGGATCGTGCTAGGTCATACAATTTCTCCGCAAGGATTAGAGGTGGATCCCAACAAAATTGCTATCATCCAAAAGGTTCCACCTCCTCAAAAGGTAAGAGATGTTCGGAGTTTCCTAGGCTTAGCAGGATATTATAGAAGATTCATTAAATATTTCAGTACGCTAGCCTCACCATTGTTTGGTCTTTTGGGGAAAGATTTTGAGTTTATATGGACTGACAACTGTCAAGAGGCTCTGGATGAGTTGAAAGATAAGCTAGTAACTGCCCCAATCTTGAGAGGTCCAAACTGGGCCCTACCTTTCCACATCCACACTGTTGCCTCGAACAAAGCCATAGGGGCAGCCTTGGGACAAGTTGAGGAGAAATTGCCATATGCCATCTACTTTGTCAGCAAAAACCTGTCCAAGGCAGAGTTGAACTATACTATAACCGAGAAAGAGTTCTTGGTCGTAGTCCATTCCCTAAACAAGTTCAGACACTACATCATTGGTTATCAAACATTTGTACACATTGATTATGCTGCGATTAGATATTTAATGAATAAACCTGATGTAAATGCTCGTATCATTAGATGGTTACTTTTGTTGCAGCAATTTGATTTGACCATTGTTGACAAGCCATGTAAGGAAAATGTTGTTGCTGACTTCTTGTCTATAGTAGATTTGCCTGCAGGTGAAGAAGGGATGGTAGATGATCAAATGTAGGATGAACACCTGTTTGCTATTTCAGTACTCTCTCCATGGTTTGCTGATATAACAAATTACTTGGTTTCAGCACAGTTCCCTCCGCACCTATCCTCAAAAGAGAAGAGCAAAATTGTGAGGAAAAGTGCCCCATTCACTTGGATTGGGGGCAACCTGTTTAAACTTGGGCCGGATCAGATCTTGAGGCGTTGTGTTAGGGAGGAGGAAGTTTTTGACATCCTCCTAACCTGTCATGATGGGCCCTATGGAGGCCACTTTGCAGCAAAAAGGACTGCCTTCAAAATTCTACAGGCAGGCTACTATTGGCCCACTCTTCATCAAGATGTCAGGAGATACATCAACCAATGTGACCGATGTCAGAGGATGGGGAAACCGACTCTAAGGGATGAGATGCCCCTCCAACCTCAAGTGACTTTCGAGCCATTTGAGAACTGGGGCATGGATTTTGTGGGTCCTATCAATCCTCCTTCAAAGCAGAAGTCTTACATCATTTTATGCACGGACTACCTGACAAAGTGGGCAGAGATAAAGGCAATCAAGGCAGCAACAAAAGGAAAAGTGGCTGAGTTTTTGAGGGAAAATATCTTCTACAAGTTTGGCTACCCGAGGGAATTAGTCACAGATCAAGGAAGTCAGTTTACCTCTAACATGATTAAAGACCTGCTCGCTCATCACAATATTAAGCATAGGACTTCCACCCGTTATCATCCGCAAGCAAATGGGTAGGTGGAAGTCACTAATAGAGCTTTGGAAGAGATTTTGACTAAAGTAGTGAGCAACAGCAGAAAAGATTGGGCAGATCGCTTGGTTGAGGCCACCTGGGCCTACAACACCACTTGGAAAACTACAACAGGTTTCACAGCTTATGAGCTAGTCTACGGGAAGAAGGCTTTGTTGTCCATAGAATTCGAGTACAACACATTGAGGTTGGTAGCTCAGCTGGACCTAGACCTCAGCCATGCACAAGAAGAAAGATTACTACAGCTGAATGGATTGGATGAACAGAGAATGCAGGCCCTCCTCCACTCAGAAGTGGTCCAACTCCAGAGAAAGATATGGCATGACCGACACCTTAACAAAAAGAAATTTTAGCCAGGAGATTGGGCGCTGGTATATGATTCAAGATACAAGGATTTCAAAGGGAAGCTGAAGACAAGGTGGCTAGGACCATATACAGTGGAGAAATGCAAAGACAATGGTTCAGTTCTCATTAGGACCATTGATGAGGAAGCCATCCCCATGCTAGTCAATGGGCATCGATTGAAAATCTACAGGAAACCCCTCTTTAGGCAGGAGTTCATTGAAACTTTAGACAAATCAGTGCTGGTAGTGGAGCAAGGCCCTGCCTCTACTCCACCCACACCTTGATCATCAAAAAAAAAAAAGAAGAAAGAGAAAAAAGAAAAAAGAAAGAATGAAAAGATCCTTGGGTGAAAACCTCTTAGAGGCGCCCGGGGCAGACAGTGAGGGTGAAAACCTCCTGGAGGTGCCCCAGTTGTCTCTCTCTCTCTAAAAAAAAAAAAAAAACAATAATTTCTATTGAAAAATTGCAGGTTGCAGGGTCGCACAAGACAAGGACAGGGGTTGGCTTCAGGTCGTAGGCACACCTCACAAGCACTTCCTCCATGACCACCCCCCTCTCCTAAGATTTGATCACATTCGGGTCATGATTTCACCTTCTACATGAAGTTCCTGTAGACCCTCCAGACAGGCCAGAATTGATCTTGAGAAAGAATCTAAAAGTTGGAATCTGCTTGATAGGTCTATGAGCACCCCTGTGTCCATCCATCACCATATGTCACCCTGTTTCATCTCTTTGCACCTCTGCTACACCCATCTTGTTATTTGTCCCTGCACAGTCACACAAAAAAAACCTTGTTTTCTTCATACTACCAGCAAGAATTTTTAGTAGCAAAATAAGCAGCAGTGTCTCACTCACCTTACTTATCAATCTCCATCTGGACTCCTCATCATCCAAATCCCTCGTCAGCAGTATAGCCCTGCTCGTTAGCTTGCATCCCAGGAGGAGAAGCAGCTACAAGACATCCTACAGGAATCCTATAGCCACTGATCCCTCTGGAAGACATACTCTGGAGACAGAGACAACCGAAAACGACAGAGGAAACATGCAAAGGGCTTATCTTGAACGTGAAAATATCGTCAATAGCCAAAGCCAAGCGAACTTGTGCATGTAGCATCAACGAATGAGGGAACAGGTTCCAAACATGTGCATGCAGCATCAACACAGGAAGGAGCAGTTCCAAGACCCGAAGTCTGCATAACGCGGTCGTGACCACACAGGTAAGTGTCTAAACTCATTCGTCAATTGCATAAACTATATTTCAAAAGCTGCATGCCTATGGAAATGGTTTGGATTAAAGGGAATCAGTGGCCAGTCAATTGGCCACCCTCAGCCAGTTACATAGCCTCGTGAGATTCGAACAAGCCAGTTACATTCAAAATCACCGACGAGATGTGCAGCCAACACGTGTGGAGTGTCCATTCAAGGAAAAATCGTCTGGACTGGTAGTGGTGGTGGTGGTTAGCGGTAGAGGAGAGGTGATGACGGTCAGAGATACGCAGAGAAGTTATAACCGTGACGTTGGGTCAACGGTCTGGTTTGGCCACCTCATTCCCTCACCATGAATCACGCCGAAATTAAAAGATGCTCTGCTGAAACTCACAACACCTTCTGTCATTTTGAACTTGCAATGTCCTCGACTGGAGTACGTGTCTGCTGCTTCCCAAAAACTGTTAACCAGTCGTCTTCCGTTGGATTTTCTACCTGTTTTCGAAAATCTCCTGTGTATCGGGCCCGCTCAGAGGCGCAGTGACATTTCTAGAGGAACCAGGAGGGGTCTTCTACAGGAAGAGTCCTACAGGAGAAACTGCACAACTTTTCGGAGCAGGGAAGCCCGAGATTTTTCTTTGTCGAATTAAAAGCTCCAAACAAGGTAGGCTCGAAAAACTCCTCTATGCATGGCATGTTTTGAAAAGGTGGTGAATTGAACAACATCCGATTGGGGAATCAGAGAAAAGTCTGCCTTTGAATTGAAAGAAAAGCGTTTGCCTGTGTATTGCACTGGGTTTCCCAGCTGTTTCTGCATCAAGATTCCCCTCCACATTTCCTATTTCTAAAATTCTCCTGTAGGAAAGATATGCAGCTGTGAGGGCCAGCCTTTGGATGAAAATTTTAAATTTACATATTTGAAGGTGTGCCGAGAAGAAAACTTTGTCTCTGTCCTCTGTCTGTATAAACAAAATTCTCCCTTCCATAAACAGATAGCTGAGTCACAAAAGTCTTGAAACCGGGGAATTGTTGCTAATTGATATTGAACAGCCGAGGAACTCTTCCTTGAGTCCAGGGGGAAACTATAAACAACATTCCCTTTTCTGACCAAAGCATAAAAAAAGGAGCACTCTCACCATGCCAGGGGGATTCATAAGAAAAGAACCCTTGGAGTCCAGCAAATTGCACGAGCATTCTGAGATGGTGAACCTTTTCACACAAGCCAATTGGATGCCATTCTTTGACAAAATCCAGGGTCACGATGAGGAGATAACTGAAGAATTTTTAATGTCCCTGAGACCTCAATCAAAGACACAGGCCACAGTCAGTTTTAGGGGTTTGACCCTATAACTTACCCCTGAGCTCGTTAGTCGAGTTATTGGTCTACCATTAGGGCTCTCTTGGAGCAAAGAAGAGAGGGCATTGGGCCAAGCTGCCAAGAAAGCATTCTTTCTACCCGAGGAACATCCTGTAGAAGACAAAAACAGGGTGAGGAGAGCCAGCTTGCCTCCTCTCTGGAGTGAGGTCGGTTTCCAAATCATGAAGTACATTACTTGTGAAGGAAGATTTAGCATCCTCTATGGTTATCATTTCAGGTTACTGTGTGAATTAAGACATGGAATTGATTTACCTCCAGCAATGAAACTGAGCATTCCCTATTTTCTTCTTCAGTTACTAATTGAATGTGGTACAAAAATGAATGAAGGGATTCCAGACCAGTTGGCCCATCATGGGCTCATCAAATTATTAGTGGAAGATGCCCTGCACACCTACATTGTCCCCATATCATGGGAAATATTCCGAAACATGTCTAGGGATGACAATATCAGAGTTTTGGCCGAAAACATCACCCCATCCAGCAGAGAGGAGGGGGAATGCACGGAAGAAGGTGAGAAAACCAATGATGAAGGAACGCAGAACATTCAAGCACAACAAGGATAGAAAGAGAAAGGAGAAATGGGCCAGATTACTGAGCCTAAAACAGAGGCGCAAACAACAGCACAAACACCATGGGAAAAGAGAGTGCAGGTTAGAGCAGAGAGGGCTGAAAAACCCCAAATAAAAGCCGTCACAGCCAAAGCAGGCACGTCCAAACAACAGGGAAAGACACATCCTGAAATAGCAGCAACACAGCCATAAACAGTTGACACAGGGGCTTCTACAGGAAGTAGAGAAAAAGAACAGCAAGAGGAGAAATCACCCGAGACATTGGCAAGAGAGGCAACAATTGTGCTTGCTGCTCTAAGTACACCTCCAAAACAAAAAGGGAAGAGAAAAAGGTAAACTTCCATGTACTTTAAAGCAAGGAGGAGCATATGGATCAAAGCAGGCAGACCCCAGCCTCAATCAAAGGCGCCAATTGTCATTGAGGACACAACACCTAAGCCAAAAGAAGAGTCCCCTACAAAGATATCCATCACCTACGAACGAGGAAGCCCAAAAACTTCCACTTGGAGAGAGAAAATTAGGCTTGCGGACTCAAAGACAACTCTACAGGAAGCTGAGGAATCTCTACAGGAAACTCTAGCTAAGCTAAGGGAGATCGAGAAACTGGAGGAAAAGGCGGCCAAACACTCACAGGCAGAAGAAAAGACAAAGAAAATATTGGAACCTAGCCCTCATCCTAGCTTGGGCTCATACTATAACCTGTTAGAGGCCGGGAAGATAATTCCCCAGAAATTTACGGTGCCACTTTTCTTTGCACTGGAAGAAGAAAGGATTAGGACTCACACTTGGATGAAGATTGCTAAATCCAAGGGAGTGGCAGAGATAGGCCACCTGGAAGAACAACTCAAGGAATCAAGAAAGGAATTGGCTATGGTAAGGCATGTGGAGAGCAGTCAAAGGGCCAAACTACAGGAAGAGAATGAGCTACTGAAACAACAGCTGCAGCTCCAGGGAAGTCACAGGGAAGATAAGCCCTCCATCTTGGGAGAACAGCAGCAACAGGAAAGGCCTCTAGAAGACAAAGAGACCCCTGATGAACAACAGAGAGAGGACGGGCTGCAGGCTGAGGTTGAGGCATTAACAAAACAGCTACAGGAGAAAGAATTACAGACAGTAGGGGAAATACAATCTCTAAAACACCAGGTACAAGAAAAGGAAGCCCAATTGGCTTGCATGGCCAGCTGGGAAATAGAAGCTTTACAATGTCGACAACCAGCCAAGTCATATGCCTTATACCTTAAAGATCAATGGTTGCAGTTCCAGATTAACACCTTGGCCCAAAGGGGCACCATTCCATTTCAAAATTACCATCGATTCATGGCTTAGTGTGACAGTAACTCAGCAGAGGATAAGGCCAAATTATCAGAGTTCTATTTACACAACTTGGCCCTTCCTAACATGAATCTATGGGACCCCAACGCTGCAGTGGGAGATGTGCAACTTATGGCCATGGCCTCTTGGTTAAACCATGAGGAAAAAAGGGCAGCAGAGATTCAAAATCTCATGAACAAGGAGCTAATTGAGCCACTCATGATCAGAGCAGAGCCGGAGGATCCCTCGGCCTTAATATATGCCTAGCAGCACCGAGCCAATAACCCTCAGGTTCTACCAGACTACATTGAACGACAAACTCAAGCCATTGCTCATTTCGAAGACATGGAAAGACTGTTGGTGGATAACTGCATTCTTGCTTGCACAACGAGGTGGAACACACTGTCCCGCAGTCTGAAAATAAGAGAATACCACACCCCAACAAGGATGAGGGAGGCCTTCGCAAGAGTACCCCTCTATAAGCAGCCAATGCAAACTCTGCAGGCTAGTTGGATCGACCTAAAGTATAGTCCTCCCTTGCTCTTAGGACTGTTGGAAGGAGTCAAAGAAGAGGAACACATGCAGTGGGAGGAAGTAGAAAGAAAAGCAGGATTTCATGACAAAGAAGAAGACATCACCTCGAGGGCCTGGGATGTGAGAGAGGTAGTCAAAGCAATCAAGGATGATGAGCTAGATTAGTTGCTCAGAGGATGAGCAACCCATTTAGCAGGGGGGTGATGATGAGCCCCAAAATTGGGTAACTTATTGGGCTCATTTTGCCTAATTGTTATTCATCAATCCACCATTTTTCATAGTTTATGCATGCTTTTGAGAATATTTATGTTAATTGAACATATGACAATAGTCACTTGACCAAGAAGGCTAACACGTGGATATTGCAGATTTTTGGACAACTTTTGGACCAAGGCCAAACATTTATGAGCCAGATGACAGCCAAACATGAGGAAACAAGGGTGAGGATTCGTAGGAAGGGTGTCTCCTGCACTAAATGGCCCCTTCCTCGAATTCTCCACCATCAGCTCGGAGTTCAGCAGGCCACCAAAAATGATTCCCACGGGCAGCCGAGCAGTTTTTTGCAGTGACTGATTACTGGCAGTTTGAGTAGCCGAGCCCCTTGAGTTAAGGAGGGTTGTTGGAGGTCCTCGTAGTGTATAAGAAGGAAGGCTTCCAGCCTTCGTAGGTTAATTTTTGAACATTTTTATTTTGCACTCTAGTGCTGCTCTGTTTTCAGCTCATCTTGGAGCTTTTGCTGTAAACATTTTTATGACATGGTTAAATTCTGAATAATGGAGATCAATTTCTTTTTGCTTCAGTTTTGAGCTTCTTCTTAGGAGCCTATAGCTCTTGGGGTTGGGCCCAACCCAAGCGCCAGGACCTGCTCTGTGTATTGTTATATTTTTTGCTGTACTCATAGAATAATTTATGCCAGTAGATTACAATCTTGCTTGGTTACTTAGTCCATTTTTGATGGTAGAAATAGTTGTTCATGTTTCAAGTCGATTTAATAGGTTGGTAACAGAAAAGATCTTCGAAAAGGGCTATCAAGCAACCCCTGATCTCACCTCTCCCTCCTTGGGACCATGAGCTGAGACCAAGGTGTCATTGCTACCATGAAAACACTGTTCTTGCTTCTTCATGCAATTGTTAGTGTTAGATTCTTAGATGCAAAAGTTGGTACCAGTTGTGTTTACATGCTTGGATCCATTCTTGCTTGGTTTTCGTAGTTGATTTACATTATTTTCTTCCAACACACTACTGTCCATCATGATTTATGGTATTTAGGTCAAATTAGGTTAAAGTAGTTAGATCCTTGGTTTTCCTAGTCTTCGTTTGGTCAGTTTGGAAAATAACGTGCAGAGCACCTGTGATACCTCCTCCCCTACCCTTATCCCATCAATGACCTGCTTCGTCCTCTAACTTAGATTCTTGCCCTTCATTTGCCACATTTTCCCACTTTTCCCTAATTCCTACATTCTTGCACAACATTGCTTCTCCTATCTTCAAACCAACCTAGTCGCCTTAACCACTCTTCATCCTCAATCACCAAGTCCTAGACCTCCTCACACCCTTATCTCACCTCCATACCCACTTCTTCACCTTTCTTCCACCATCAACCTTCCAAAATTCCCTTTCGGAACATCCTGTAGAAGCTACAGTGCATCCTGTAGAACCCTTGCAGACTTCCTGTAGAAGCTCACGAGAGCTGTTTCTTGAGATCCGATCACTGTGGAACTCTCTGGAAGGGTGCTAGGGACCCCTTAGGCCCTCTTCTCACCTTCCCAACCTCCTGCAGGCATTTCCTTTCGCTAATCAACCTCTGCACACAAAAAAATAGTCAAAGAACATGCATAATAATTCTGCCAACTTACTCAAAAATACAAAAAGATGTTTCTTTTCAGATTTCACTTCAGAAGTAGCTTAGACACATGCACTTAACCTTCCCAAGAATCAATGGCATCTTTTTTAGTAGCTTTCATCCTTTTTCTTGCATCAGTAGGGCTAGTTGGTAACACTAGGGTTTGCATTTCCTTTCATCTTTTCAGTTTCTTTCTGCAAGTAGATTAGCCTCCTTTGAGTTAGATTTCATCCATCACAGTTAAAAGCTTCTTCTAAGAGCTCATAGAAGTTGGCTTAAGCTCCTAGCGGACTTGTGCCAGCTGATCAAGTGACAATCGCGACAAGAGCTAGTACTTGTGCATATAACACCGTCGCTTCCAAGTTTGTTACGAACTACCAGGTTGATAAAAGTAAAGAGGAGAGCCCTAGGAGTTGTAGCATTATTTCTGCAATACTAGAGCCCACCATCTTTTTGGCACCATTGTCGGGGAAGCGTCAGAGTATTGGTGATTGCTGCTTTTCTTCTATTTTGTACTACAACCTTCTGCTAAGTAGTTTATTTCAGCAAGAGTAGAGTAGTTGTTTCATTTCCATTCTGCAATTTCATTCCCGCAAAAGTAGATTAGACATTTCCTACTTTCATTTCATTTCAACAAGCGTAGATTAGATATTTCCCGCTTTCATATATTAGCATTTCAATTCTGCAAGCGTAGATTAGCATTTCAATTCTACAAGCGTAGCCCAGCATTTCATTCTTGCAATTTCATTTCAGCAAAATAGATTAGTCTTTTCCTGCTTTCATTTCAATTCCAAATTTTCATTTCAGCAAGATAGATTTTAGTTACTTGCAGTTCAATCTATTTTAGTTTTGCAGGTACAAGCAGAAAAAAAAAATAAAAATAAATAAAAAAATCAACCAAAAATATTTCCTTTCATGCCTTGTAGGAGTAGATATAATTCATAAAAATGTTTGCACAACACCCCCACTACTTCACATAGCCAACCTTCTCTCTTCTTTGATGGATGTGATTAAGAAGAACCCCTAGGTGGACAACAAGACATATTTGAAGAACCTCTAGGGGAGAAGAAGAAGAAAACATTCCTCTGGAGCAAATGGCTACAAACAGAAATGTTGGGAGCAATACCTTATCCAAAAACGAATTTGCAAATCAGATGGAAGATTTCAAGACCGAGATGAGGTAGTTTCTTGCCATGCAACTGGATACCTTGCAGATCTAAAGGAAGCAAGAGGAAGCCAAGAGGGCTTTGGCCATCTTTTGTCCCAGGTGCACTAGAAAGCATCCTAGGAATGAATGTCCATTGCACTCCATAGAAGTGTGTTTTGTGTGTTTTTCCTGGTTTTTTATTGATTGATATCTGCCTGGGTAGCTTAGGTTTTCTTTGTTTTTGAAAGTTTTGAAGTCTTTTATGTTTTTCTTGAAGTTTTCAGGGGACCACACTTTCTTTTTACAAGACAATGCGGACATCTCCGCACTGTTCCTTTAGTGCACAGAGCAGTACCGCACCTGTTACTTCTGGGGCCTGTAGACCCTATTTAATTTCTTGAAAAACTTAGATTTCTTCTTTCAGTTTAGTTTAGATTTAATTTAGGATTCTTAGCATCTACCCAGATCTGTATTTTTCTGTCAAAAAGCCTTGTTTATGAGTTTCTTTCAACAAATTCTTCATCTCATCAATCTTCATTAAGTTAATTGGGTGTTTTGAGTCTCTTTTTTAAGAAATTCTTAATTTGATTTCCTTTGGTCATTACTTGGAGGTTTGTCTCAGTATTTTCACAATTTTGCATCTTTTTTCTTTTGTATGAGTGTTAATCACCTTTGAGTGTTTTTATTTTTTTATCTTTGGAACTCTCACCCAATTTTCTTGACTTGCACTTGATTGTTTCTTAGATTACATTAGAATCATCTTGTGTTTGAGAATTCTCTTGCATAGATCACATTTGCATAATTAGAATTCTCATTTTCAGAATGTGAATGAAAATGTGCATAGATTACATTTGCATACTTTTCAAGTGAATTGTGCATAGATTACAATTACATAGTTTACATTTTGAAAAATCAATCGTAGATTTAGATTAGTTTTCTTTGATTTAAATTTACATATTTTTATGCTTGTTTTTAACACACAAAAATAAAAATAAAAACTGTTTTGGAATTGATTTGCATTAGTTTTTCTTGATGAAATTAGCGCATTAGAGAATTTGTTATATTTTCTCTTAGTGATCAATTTTTTGCATTGTTGGAAGTGAATCGAAACTCTCTCCTTACTTTAGTTAGGATTCATCGAATTGAAAATATTACATGATCATATTCGATTGCATTCAGTTTTGGGTCGGGTCATAACACCATTGGTTTCATATCCATTTACCGTTTTGAGTAATAACAGCCTAAATAACACAGCGCTTAATTAAAATTCATCTAGTAATTTTTTTCATTTTTAGGGCTCTTTCCACCAATCTAGCTTAGGTGAGTATCTTGGAATAGGTTTTAGTTAACTCTCCAAGACAGTAAAACAAACAAGTAGTTGATCTTGCGGTAGGAAAAAATCCAATTGTAATTGATATAATCTGGGAAGCTCCTCTTAAAGGAGTCAATCACGAGATCATGTCCGAACCTTTGAGACAATCAAGTCTATCTCATTGGGAAAGATAGAAGATTTGCGTGTATTAAAAAAGGTAAACCTTGGATTAACCATTGTCGAGGAGCCTGGGGTCACTTGTTAGTAAACCTCAGATTGATCATGTCGAGGAGCCTTCAAGGGGATTAAGCTTTGTTACTCTCCCGTTGCGCGTGGATTGGATCGTAGACTGTTCCCCCAGTTGTATTTGTTATTGTTGGTAACCTTAGTGACCATAATCTTAAGATTCTTTCCTAAGGTGACGGTGAAGGATGGGTCTCACTGTACCTGGAGCAGGCGTCGACTAGACTCACTTGGACTCTCTGGGGGGTTTTCTTCACTCGAGATGGTTTTGTGAAGAAACTTATGCCAGTCTATTTCATTAAGCAGGTTGTCAAGGTAACTATTCCAACTGCCATTTCTGTATTGAATTCTGCAACGTTGGAATTCATCACCAACTAGTGTTTTCGGTACTGAAAGTTACTATTTGTGTGTGGTTTGACTCCTATATTTGATAGCGCATGTTAATTTGTTTGTTTTTACTTTTAGAGACCATAGGTGTGAATTATGAATTTTAATTGTTAGGAGTGAATTGTGAATTGTTAATTTTAGTTTTAAATTGTTAATAAAATTCACTGAAGTTGAATATAATGGCAACTGTTCCGGAATTTACCAACCAAGGAACCCCTCTTAACAAGAATCCTAGTACTTTTCCTTTCTTTGGAAATGTTGATCCTCCTTATATGGCTACTTTGTCATTACCTGTATTTACAATAGGTTTACTGATATGGTTATTTTCAACTTCGTTGGCCCCAAATACTCCAATTGTTCCACCTCAACTGAATGCTTCACCTCAGCAGAGTTCGCGATCTCAACATCACCAACCTTCTATTGACCCTTTACCTTCTTCGCCTAATGTTTCTTCCTCCATTTCTTCTTCTTTTCTTGGTAAAAGCCTTGACGCTAGTAACCAGGTGGCTAAGAGGAAGAAGAAAGGGAAGAAGAAGAAGAAGAATAAGCAAGATAAGAAAGAAGTCAAACAACCAACCATGGCTGTAAGTGTTAGTTGTGTTGAGGAAACCTCCAACATGCATCGTAAACCCAAATACCCTTGCAGGCTTTGTAAGGGTGACCACTTCCTTATCAATTGTCCTGGTATT
>APFE030263380.1:47524-81424 GCA_000404065.3 Pinus taeda | reverse complement strand
CTTGTGGAACACCAAACCTAGCAATGATATGATTGAATACGAAAATTGCAGCTGTTTTTCCGTCTGCCTCAAATGTAGGCATCGCCTCGGCCCACTTAGTAAAATAATCTACCGCAAGGATAATACATGGATGCCCCTGGCTGAGTGAGGGTTACATGTAATAAAATCAATACCCCATTTGGAAAAAGGACCAACAAAAATTATAGGGTGAAGAGGAGTAGGTGGAGCGTGCATCTTTCGATCAAAAATTTGGCAGTTGTGGCATTTTCGGACCGCAATAATACAATCTTTAAACATAGACAACCAGAAATAGCCAGCGCGCAATATCTTTTGGGCTGTGGCATACCCAGACATATGACCGCCATGCGCTCTAGAGTGATAGTCATTGAGGACCCTTTCAGCTTCCTCATGAGTCAAACAACGTCGAAAAATAGAGTCTGCCCCACGACGATAAAGAGTATCTCCAATAATCTTGAATTGTTTGGACTGGAATCGTATTTTTCGATGGTCCGATCGTGAAATATCTGGCTGAAAGGTTTGGGTTTGGAGATAAACAATGATATCCCCATACCAGGGATCTAAAGTGCTGATTAGAAACAAGGATTCGTTCGCAATGGCCTCCTCCGCCACAGTTTCCGTGTCAGCACGCGGGAAGTCACACATTAACGCTCTCAATAGAGGCTAGGTCGGATGAAAAGTATGACAAATGGTCTAAGGTTATGTCCTTTCCATTATGAGGGAACTTTATAAGCCGAAAGAGCGATGAAACAATAGCGGTCATAGCGTAAGGCCAACTATGACCCAAGAGAAGGTTGTAATCCAGAGGGGCATCAACCACCTCCACATCTAGATTAACGGTTTTACCTTCAACCCCTATAGGTAGATCCTATAAAATACTGAAAGGATGAAACCCACGGCCATCAATGGACTTTAGAATCGTCGGGGATTGGTTTAGTGAAGGAGAACGAAGTGATCTCCAACACTGTATCGACATAATACACGTGGAAGCTCCCTCATCAATCGGAGTCCGATGAATAGGTCTGTTTTTTACTATCACTGGAATCTGGACAGCCATCTGATGAGGTAAGTGCGATGTACTATTTTCTAGATCGAAGATTATAAGGTTTGGGTCCTGAATGTCAACAACTCCTATAGCCGACAAAAGTAATTTACATTGTTCTGGACATGATTGCAGCACTTTCAAAGCCGACATTGCTGAGGGTGAAACAGCTAAATCCTCAACAAGGTTGTAGTTCTGAGTCGCTCTCGCATGTGGATTGAAAGCAGACTTTCGAAGTACACCCTTTGTGGGTGGTTTAATTACTAAGTCTGGGTTAGGTTTTTCGATCTATAGTGGATCAGAACTGGGAGCTGAGGTTGATGGATTCGAATGAGAATATTCTTCTTCTTTACCATCAATAGGACTTTTACTGCCATAATCTTGCGATCGAGTCACAATCTTAACATGGGACATCATCAATATTGGTTCCTCATTGGCACTGGAGGATGAACCTATCATCTTACTGTCTTGAGTTGGAAAAGGATCCTTCAAGATAGCAGGAGTTTGGGAACCTTTGACAATTTTCGCAACCTCTGCACGATGAGGGTAGTCTCTCGTATAATGTTCTTCATCGCAGATGAGACATGGATAACGAGGTTTGCGTTTTTCATCAGTTGATTGTGCTTTTTTGGGTTTCTCTTTTGAATTTTTATCTGTTTTATTCTTCTTCTTCCCTTTCTTCTTACCATCGGTTTTTGATTTAGCCGTAGATGACTCTACAACGTGAATATCGACGGAAAGTTCCACGAAAGACTCTCCTGTCGGGGAATCTGGCAAGGTTATGATAGGAGAAGAATTCTTGGAAGACTTCTTCTTACTTTTGGTATTAACCGTACAAATCATACCATCATCGGCATGAGACCCTGAAGGAGCAGCAGCGATTTGATTTTGTTTGGGTAGATCGGGGATTTTCTCGTGTAGCGTACCTGAATGAGTATAAACTAATTCAAGGTACTGTGCTTGAGCAATGACTTGCTCCTCAGTAACTAGTCCGGCCTTAGCTACATCCTCAGTGATCTTGGGTAGTAAAGGTTTTACAAACCATTCAGCTAAGATCTGATCCGGGATATAAACTTTCACTAAACGTCGTTGATGTCTCCATTCATGTATATGATCTGAAATGTAAGTGGACGTTGACTGCTTTAACGAAGTTAATAATTCCGTGCCATTGTCATATCTGATTGGCAACTCAAAATGAGTTAAAAATGAGGTAGCTAACTGACTAAAGTTATAAAAAGTGGCTCGCGGTAACTCAATGTACCACTTGGCCGCAAGACCAATTAGAGTGCACTGGAAAAGTGGTAAACGAATTGAATCATATGAAATGGAATTAGACGCACACCAGAGGTGATAAGTCATCACATGGCTCGACGGGTCCTCTCCTGGCTTACCTTCGAACTTAGGAATATCACTGGGCAACTTATGCGGCATTGGTAGCAATACTGGAAGATAGTTTAAATGGGATCGCTTCGTAAGGCGGCGTCAAGTCAGCAAATCAAAGTTGTATACAAACGCGTATAACTGATGATTAGGCGTCCCTAAAACTCGGGGTCTGCAGGGACCAGGCCCCCCAGAGGAGGGATATCCAGGATAACTAGGAATGGGAATCGCATTTGGGATATTTTGTCCTCCTGGAAAACCAGGATTAACTGGACCATACTGGGGTTGCTGAGGTTGTTGATATGTATACCCAGGGTACAGTTGATACTGATAGGTTGGTTGCTACGTAGCAGGACCATATTGGTATTGTCCTTGGTACGGAGGTTGATTAAATTGAGGTTGAGCAGTAACAACCATACTTCCTATAGGCATCTGAACCGAAGTCTGGACCGTGGGTCCAGACTGAGGTGAAGATGTCTGAGGAATAGATACAGGGAGAGTAGAAACCGGAGCTATCGATACTCCAGAAGAAGGTGGGGTAGATGGAGTAGATGTTGCAGTAGGTGCAGTAGACGTTTGAGGCGGAGTACGAGGTGTACTAGGCCTAGACTGAGAAACTACAGAAGGTGCAAAAGTTTGAACATAGACTAGACAGGTTGATGGGATGGACCAGAAACCAAGGGTTGTCCAGTTTGAGATGACGATTGTGCATTCGGTTGCAAGACCTGTTGGGATTGAGATGGATCGCACACTAAATTCGTTCTGGGGTATGAACCCATAACAAGTTGAGGATATTGAGGACCATAATCGGGTTGAGGGTAGGGTTGATAATATGATTGACCAGAAGGTGGCTGGTAACCTTGAGATGGGTACTGACCTTGGGGTTGATAACCTTGAGGCACATACTGATACTAGGGTTGACCTTGAGGTACATATTGATATTGAGGTTGATTTTAAGGTGCATATTGATACTGAGGTTGACCTTGGGGTACATATTGATACTAAAGTTGACCTTGGGGTACATATTGAGTCTGGGGTTGACCTTGAGGAACGTACTGTCCCGCAGGTATGTATTGTCCTTGAGGTTGTCCCCCAGGCGCAAACTGAGTACCTTGAGGTTGCCCCCCAGGCATATACTAGGTACCTTGAGGTTGCCCCCCAGGCACATACTGGGTACCTTGGGGTTGCCCCCCAGGCAGTAACTGGCCACCTTGAGGTTGAGAACCTGACATCATGAAAATATCTTCTACACTCAACGGTTTAGTACCACTACTTCCATTTAATAACTTCTGTTCGATAGGTTGAGGAGATGCTCCCGAAAAAGTACCAGAAATGGACTGATACCCAGCGGGAACAGAAGGACCGCCATACAAATAGGCTTCCGGAGATTGAGAAAACATGGATGACTAGCTAGACATATTCAATAAAGGATAGCAATCTCTAGGTGCTGGGTGATAAAAAATACGAGGTGGTGAAAAACTTAGTCCCGAGATTTCCAAAAGATTAGTCAATGAATGATACCAAGCACTGCTCCTAGGTGGACTGTAAAAGATTGATTCATGCTCCCTAAGGTATAAGATAGGTCGATCTTCTGGAAAAAGGAAATCTTTCTTCGATGTCTGAAATAACAAGTTCTTCAATAACTATAAGTCCAGAAGGAAGATCTTGGGTAATTATTGTTTCTACCCTAGGTGAACTAGGACCACTAGAAGTTGGAGAAGCAAACTCTAATATTGCAGTAGCAGCAATTTTAGATTCGGGTTCAGATATTTCAAGTTCTTCACCTATATCACTAGTAGATGCAACACTACCAGTAACTTGTGAAGCTACTAACGGTTGAGAATCAGAATGTACTATTAAAGAAGATTCTCCTTCTTCAGGTGACCCACCTCTACTGTCAGTAGGAGTTACGAGGACTTTCAAGCCTTCAAGATGGCTTGGTACATCCTTAGGAGGTTCGCCCCGAAGTCTACGGGACTTCCTCAGTAACTCATCCACATTTACAAACTCAGGAGATTTGCCCCGAAGTCTACGGGACTTCCTTGGTAATTCAGCCACAGTTGAAGACTTTTAACTACTTCACACGCAAACAAAGTAAAATCTCAATGAAAACCACCTAAAGCCTCTAAAGAACCAAAAAAATTGAATCACATGCCTAAAGAATCTAGGAGATCAATCACACACAAACAGTAACATTTTGTACCGAAAACACTAGTTGGTGATGAAATACAACGTCGCAGAGTTCGATATAGAAATAGTGGTTGGAACATGTACTCTGGCAATCTGATTAATGAATAGACTAGCACAATTTTCTCCACTTAACCGTCTCAAGTGAAGAGAACCCCCCAGAAAATCCAAGTGAGTCTAGCCGACATCTGCTCCAGGTAAAGTGGGATCTTCCCGCCACCGTCACCTTAGGAACAATCCTATAGAATATGGTCACTATGGTTACCAACAGAAACAAATATACCTGGGGGAACAGTCTACGATCTGCTACGCACGCAAGGGCAGAGTAACAAGCTCAATCCCCTTGAAGGCTCCTTGACATAAACCAAGGTTTACCAGCAAGAGACCTACCAGCAAGAGACCCGAGGCTCCTCGACAATGGTTAATCCGAGGTTTACCACTTGTAATACATGAATATTTGGCGTCCTTCCCAATGAGGAAGGATTGATTCCCATACTGGTTCGGACACGATCTCGTGGTTCTCCTTTAAGAGGGGCTTTCCCAGAGCATAGATGCAACAATTGGATTTCTTTCCTACCGCAAGATACAGCTACTTGTTTGTTTTACTATCTTGGAGAGTTAAGTACTCCCTACTCCAAGGCACTAGCCTAAGCTATGTTGGTGTAATAGAGCCCTAGAAATAAAAAGATTTCTAGATTAATTTTACTTTAAGCGTTATTTTTATTGGTTTTTGATTAAGTCAAGAGGTGCGGAGATGAAACTTGTGATGTGAAGACTCAACTCAAAATCACTAAAAGATGCACTTAAGATGATCAAACAATATTTTCTCTTCAATGAACTTCTAGCTAGGAAAGAGTTTGAGAATGCAAATGCATGTAAATACAAATCTTTCTTAACAAACAAATTTAAAGAAGAGTTTTTGTTCCAATGCGCTCAAAACGAGACAACTAGTTATTTGCACAAGAATTTCCTTTTTCATTCGAATGCTCAAATGCTACCAAAACATTTTTTTTTTCAAATGAGATCTTTTGTAATTTTATAAAAATGCTCAAAACTATGACTAAAGCAAATCTTGAGAAAACTACGAATAAAAAAAATCTTGAGAAAACCATGAACAAAGAAAATCTTAAGATCTACAAACTATAAAAAACTACTTGAAGTAAAAGCTTACAAAATATCTTTGTCTTTTCAAGGATGTTTTACTTGGCAATAAGGAAACCAACGACTAACTTGTCCAGAATCACAAATCAGTGAAAAACAAATGATTTTTGTTCTTTTTGTAAGAGTGAAATCCAAACTTTTAACACAAGCTTTTCAAAATTTTAGAAAGAGACAACTCAAGATGGATTCCTCAACAAGGGTTGATTTTACAAATGGTCAGACTCACAAGAAGGCAATAAAAACCAGGGTTTTCTGAGGCTTCTATGCTTCTAAGCTCTGAGCTACTACACAACCAAAATGAAAATCAAGACCGGCAACCAAAACTTCTAGGAATATCACCTAAACCCTAACACCAATGAAATTAGACCAAGGAAAGGTTTCAACAAGTCACATGCAGGTCTGGGCAGAGGATAACAATACATAAACCAAGATAAAACTAATTAAAAGAGGAAAAATCAAGTTTTTCAAAAATTTAGCAGGGTCCGCAGGTTCAGAGTTTGCATAGGTGCGTGCACGCTCTGTCTACAAAGTAAAAGTGCGTAGAGGTACGCACTGTGATACAAGCACAGGTCGTGGAATTCTCCTAAAGTTATGAAAAGCCAAAACAAACCTAGATGCACTAAATCCACCCAATTCCACACACAACAAGTCAAAAACAGAAACAAAAAGGCAAGTTTCTCAAGTCAAAGAAAAAATAAGGAAAACAATCAAGTCCCCAGCGGAGTTGCCATTTCGTCACGCAGAATGAGTCGAGGTTGTGGACAAGATCGACCTTCCTAGTATCTAAAGGTATCTACTGACAAGAAAGCCAATCAAAAACTATCTTTCTCTAAATATGCAATTAAAACAAAGGCAAGCAAGTGTTTTAGGCCTACCTTGGGTCTAATGCAAGTTTGTGAAAGCCTCGCTCCCTCGCTCCAAATGAGCTTCCTTGAAGTGTAATTCTGCAAACACAAACCAGCAAACAAATTAAATAGCACCTGAAAAGCCAATATCATAAAGCATATTCATCATAATGATCAAGGAGATTATGAAACAAACCACATAAGACAATTTGTTGAGAAAAATGAATCTGATTGTATTAATTCAAATGAAGAAGAACTTTACAACCTGTGCCTTGATGTTCTACAAGCTCCTCCCAGGGTCTGACAAGAAGTCTCCTCTACTTTGACAAGTTTCACTCACTTCCCAATGAAACCAAAAGGTATGTGATCTCTCCTCTCAAGTTTAACTAGGAAGTCCCAATTCCATTAGCATTTACCCTCAAAATGTTCAACTTCTAACCTCCCCAGCAACTGACTCAATGCCTTAATTTATAGTGCAATGGAGGGAAGTTACTAGGTCCTCCTTCAAAGGGATAAATCCCTCCTTCAAAGGGATAGCTCCTCCTATCAAGGGATTAGCTCCTTCTCTTTTGGGATGCATGGACCACCTTGGAGTGAGCAATCCACGTGAAAATCCTTCTAGAAACATCTAGAATTAACCCAAAAGTGAGTTTTTTAGGATAAACTTGCGCCTTTTTGACTTTTACAGGGGTACGCACCCACCCCTTTACAGACAGAGCATGCAAATGCGTGAGAAATATGAACAAAGCGTGCGGGCCCGCAAGAAAAATTGAGAGAAACTGTGGAGCCAGAGTTATGTTGATTTTCCAAGTCTTTTCTCTCATTTACAAAGCTTGACATGAAGAGCTAAGGTCTGAGACTTGCTTAGGAGGCTAGTATAAGTGATGATAGACTCATACTGACTGTAAATAATCATGGTGATGATATTTTTGTGTAATAGTCACTGTAAATATCGTAATGAGTTGTGTTATAAAACTCCAATATGTGTTATGCTTTCATATTGTCATGATGTTTTACTTACTAGGTCTTGGTGTGCTTTAACACTAAGGATGGTATTACGCAAGGGGTAGGGTTCTATAACAGCCTCGGTGAAAATCTCATGTAATAAAAGTTAATAAAGGAAAAATAGGACCACGGGAAAGGGAAACTTATTCCAAGCTAAATGTTGGGAAAATTTATCCTAGTGGACATCACTAGATGTGTGTTTTGGCTAAGGAAATTGGCAAAAGCTAACTCAAGGGCACTAAAAGGGAAAAGGGCATTTTTGGGACTTATACTTATGGAAGTAAAGGAAATTAGGAGACAAGTAAGGTGAAAGGTCACAAGTTGCATGTGAAGAGGAAATTGAAGAAAAATAATGGAAAACAAGGAAATTAGAGGCCTCATTAATTAAAAGTCTTCTGAGGATTTGTTTGCAAGCTCTTGGCTTAACGTTAGTTAGTGTGAAACTCTTGGTCAGTTCAAGATTGGAGCTCTCTCATTATCTCTCTCTCTCATTGTTGGTCACATAAAATTTTTTTGGAGCACTCTAGCTTGCGATGAAGGAAGGAAAAGCAAGCAAAGGGAAAGGAAGGAAAGAAATGATCAAGGAAAAGAAAGAAAGAGGAAAGGAATGAAAGAAAGGGTCAAGGAAGGAAAAGAAGGATCAAGAAGCTTCAGCAGGAATACTTGCAGGTAACCTTTTACATGTGTGATTTCCTAGTTTGTTTTGACATACATGGCTTTGCATGTTAGTGTATGGTTCTCTTCCTGTTGGTGGCTTGGTTTATGATAGTGGTGTTTAGCCTAGACTTGCCTCTTTTTGGATGCCATGGTATGTTGGGATGTTTATTTCAGTTTTTGAGCTTTGGTTTGTTGATGGATTTCAAAATCCAGGGCGGTGGTGGTCTCAAGGTTCATTCCCAAAGGCCTATGAATCCCTTTACCAATTTCTGCAGGATACACGATAAAGCCCGAGTAAGGAGTCTCAGTTTAGGGCCTAGTGATCCATGTTTGGATTGCAGTAAAGCTTGAGAGATTGGTCTTGGTTTAGGGCCTAGTGATTAGGGATTGAATTGCTGTAAATATTGAGAGACAAGGAGACAAAAAATTCCTCAAGGATAGTGATGGATCTGGATGGCATTCTAATTTCAATTCAATTGTGATCAGAGCATCAGGTTTGGTGTGATCATGAGTTGGTGAGGGTGGAGGTGGTATAATATGTTGAGTCACTTGGCTATTCTTGTAATTGTTGTTTTATGAGATCCCACATTCATGCTTGGAATATGGCATAGGGGTGACTGGATGAAAGAAAGATTTGTTTCACCCATGTCAATGGTTGGGTGGTACATGGAAGTCTTGAACCTGGTCATATTTTCCTATGATTAATAAAAGCTAAGCTCTCTTACTCTTTCACTTATTTATATGTGGATTTAATGGATGTCATATCCCTTATATTTATATGATCTTAAGCTGGTTGTAAGAATGGTTATATCACTGGTTCATGACATGGTTATTTGAAGTGTTTACTTGTAATTGTTAAAATGATGGATGCAAGACCTAATTGATGTTATAATAATTCAATGGAGAAGGCAGTGATCCTTCTGGTTATGTTTCATGAGCGCTTTCAGTCATTCATGTTCTGTCTTCTATCCTAGAGCTGTAGGTTACATTGATTCCAAGTGTTTGACAGAAGGTCAGTCCCAGTTAGGGTGCTCAGGCCTAATCTTGAGGTTGATTTTGATTTATTAGCATTTTCATCACGTCTTTCGATGTATTCTTGAGGTTGTAACAAGTTCTAGGAAGAGGTAGGGATTCTGGGTTAGAAAAGTGGCTCAAATCTCAGAGACGCCGGCACATGTCTGCTGAGAAGAGTCCATGGACGCTGACACATAGGCCTGTGAGAGTGACTCTGGGTTTCTGGACATTTTCATTCTTATAGCATGAGGGCAACCGAGGGTTAAAAGGCTTAAAACATCAGTGGGATGTAGGAGCAAGATGTCTGTGTGGGTAACATGCCCGTTGAGGGTGTTTTTGTTGATGTGGATGGGTTTTATTGATGTGTTTTGTTGATTCCATTTCCTTAAGGTCACCAAGGAGGTTGAATCCCTAATATGTCTTCTCTTGTCAGATATGTACCCTGACTAACTGGTTTCTTAAGTAAATATGGGAGGAAAAGGTATTACAGAAAATCACTGCACAAATAACTAAAAATAATATATGAATATTTTAATTATATCTATAAATTATGAGTTTAAATACTGAAACAATTATCCACAAAATATTATATTATGCAAAAATATAATAAAACATTTAAATTATAATCGAATTATTAAACATTTTTTTTAATTATTAAAAAATAATTATTTATCAAAATTAAACATTTCAAATTGCATTAATCAATACTAAATTAATAATAATCAACAACAAACCTAACTAACATAAATTAATAATAATAAAAAAACCTATGAAACAATATGATTAAATTCCTCCTTTGGAGGGGACTTATTACACAAAATTATCAACTCCGCACGTCCATAAAAATGTCTTGTCATATTTATCTGTTTGAAACCACTTTGCCCCATTTGACCACTATCTGTTTGGAGCTGCTTTGTACCATTTGCCACCATTCATATGCCTGATCACCAGAATTGTATCACGCGGCTCCGCCAAAGGCTGGCAATGTACAACTTCCACTCTTTGCATTGCAAATATCTTGCAAAAATACCAAATTTTGCATCTTTTAATTTTGAAATATTCATACATTTATCTCACTTTTCCTCTTTTAGATTTTCATTAACTTGGTAATTTGTAAGAAAATCATGCAAACCTCAATTTCTTACCACGTAAGTAAATTTTTTAATGTTATAAATTTGTAAAATAATTTAGTCTTGTATATCGTGTTTGATGAGTATAATTTGAAGAGGCCACCTACTATTATGAAAATTAGATTATGTCGTATGTCATCATGAATAGAAAGTCATAAAAAAATTTTGCTAAAAGTTTTCTTTACCATTAGATGTTTATAAATGTTTACCATTGTCCTTACCATTTGATGTCAATAAATCGGTAGTAATTTTAATATAGAGATGAATTAATTCAAAGTGAGAAAATCTCACTTCACATCTAAGTGTTTTTTACATGAATGTATGATGAATAAGTGTCACTATTTTTTACTTTTATTTATTACTAGGAATTGACATGTAATATTTAAACACAAATATCAATATATAAGGGTAATAGTTACAACAAGGTAATAGCTACAATGAGGTATAGTCCCTATTTCCCATTAATTAAATGATTTTGTCTCCACACATGCTTCCTCCAGAGGCCTACTTTTCACAGCCATATCCATACAACCACCTTCACACATTCTTTCTACCTCCTCCACATATGCTTCTTCCTTACAATCACATCACCACAACCTCCTCCCTACATGCTTCCTCCTCACAGCCACATCTACACAACCACCTCCACAAACTCTTTCTGGTAAAACCTCCTTTATACAACTTTCTCCACACAAGCTTTCTTCATGCACCATCCTTTATACATATTCCTCTACACAACCACCTCCGCACACACTTCCTCTGCACAACCACTTCTGCACATACTTCCTCCTCACATCCTTCCTTGAGATTTTGTTTTGTTAATACGGATATAAATTATTTCTCCTTGCTATAAGTTTCAAAATAGGTTGTTGTCGATGCCGTTTTGTTTTCTTAATTTAAAAACACAAAAAGAAAATGAGAGAGAGAGGAGGTTGAGGGCTCACCCTGAAGTTGGATTGGGCTTCAGCACACTACTAATAGGCCATTATTGTAAACTTGACTTTCCCAATCTATACTTTGTATACGTTAATCCAATTTCTTCGGTCCTTGTCTTTGCTCCAATTTTGAGTTATCTTCACGTCTAAACCCTTCGCCAAGACCCCATTTTCTATATCCTAGCAACACTGAACAACTAAGAAACCGTAACGATAGCTAAGGCTGCTCTAAAGCCCAGCACCCTTATTAGTTCTAGGCTTGATGCATGGCAGTGTTGGATCAAAAACTCAAAAGTGGAAATTGCATCAAATATTGTTTACGAATTTATTATTGTTTCCAACTAATTAGTAATTTGAATAAAATCACTAGATATGAGGATATAGTGACAAGCAAATTGACCATAATATTGGAACCACCTTTGAGTCATGTAATGTGAAGAAATGCATCAAATTTGGCTTAATCAATATGCGAAGGTAAGTTTATGTAATAGAACTTTAAATTTTGTGCATCTCACATGAACTCTTTCTTCAACAAAGAATTTTAAGCTAAACGCATAAAAACAGGGCAAAGAAGGGACTGGTATTTCCTGTGGGAAAACGAATTATTGATGAAAGTGCAAGATTAGACAGTACTTAGTTGTTGGTTGGAAGACACTTCAGTAAGGCTTTTGCGAACTCTTCAAACATATATCCTTGGTATATATCTAGTTTTTGTACATCCAACATGCCTTGCGCATTGAGAGGCCTAGTAATGACTTGCATCATTTTTTCAAAGTCGATAAGACATTACGTGAGAAATAAAAAAATTCTTTAAAATTAATTATTTTCCTATTGGGAATTCATTTAAACGTATTGCAACTGGTAGAAATGGATGTGCAAATATTTTCTTATGTGGAGCTTCTCGCATAGTGAAATTTCTGCATGAGTGCAGAGCTTTCACCACAGTGAAAGCTCTGTACACTGGTTTTCTACACAAGCAAAGAAGGCTTTATGAATAAATTGTCTCAGACCTTATTTGAATCTACATATATGTTGTCTCCATACTGGTGCAATTCCGTGAGATTCGTCATCTATGCCAGACACACAGATAAAAATCACACTTTGAATTAAATGAAGGAGTTGCAGCTCACAGGTGTGTACGACACCTGGGAGACTATGCTAAAAAAAAGAGAAGACTCTCTCTCACGTTCACTCTACATTACATCAAATGAATATTACAATATTAAATACATCACTAAAAAATAGGTAGTTGTAAACAACCTCCTAAACTCTAGGAACTAATTGTAAACTAAGGAGATACGTTACAACCATATAACCATTTCTCCATTATTTCTAACTCCCCCCCTTAATGGAGAAAGGGTTATTCTGCACACCTAACATCCCTCTAAATAACTCAAACTTTACTTGCCATAGAGGCTTAGTAAGAATATCAGCTAAATTATCACAAGTGTTACAATAGTCCACACATATTTCTTTTGACTGTATCTTTTCTCGAACAAAATGACACTAAGTGTCAATATGTTTAGTATTTTTAAGAAAAATTGGATTGTATGCAAGCTTTATTGTGCTCTGGTTGTCAGTTTTGATGTTGGTTGCTTCTTTCTAACTTTCGCCTGCATAGCTAAGCAATCTCCTCAACCAGATGACTTCGCATGTTGCTGCACAGAACGCCTGGTACTCAGCTTCACATGATGATAATGCTACAATACTTTGCTTTTTGCTACTCCATGAGATAACCCCGAATCCAATACTAAATGCATATCCTGTGATGGATCTACGATCATCCAGGTTGCCTGCCCAATCTGAATCTGAATAACCTGCTAAAGTAACATCGGAAATGTCAGTGTATAAAAGACCATAATTACAAGTACCACTAAGGTACCTCAACGCACATTTTGCTGCATTCCAGTGACTGTCAAGTGGTCTGGACATAAACCGACTTAGCACACTAATGGAATATGCCAGATCAGGTCTAGTTGTCGTGAGATATATCAAACTTCCCACTAGTTGTCTATACAAAGTGGCATCCACCTGTTTTGTGCCATCATCACTGCTTAACTTGAGATTTTGCTGCAATGGTGTTGTTGTTGTTTTACACTGTTCCATTCTGAATCTTTCCAACAGGGTTCTGGCATACTTTCCTTGGGTTAGAAAAGTTTGACCAAAATCTTTCCACACCTCCAATCCTAGGCAATAATGAAGATCACCAAGGTCTTTCATTTCAAATACCTGTGACATTTGCTGCTTGATTTCTTTGATCAAATTATTTGCATTTCTTGTTATAATCATGTCATCCACATACAAAGAAATCAAAATGATTTTCCTTTGTTTCTTTATCTTGGTATACAGGTTTGGGTCGTTGAGACTCCTATGAAAACCATGATGTATAAAAAATGAATCAATTTTCTCATACCATGACCTGGGTGCTTGTTTCAAACCATAAAGTGCCTTATGCAATTTACACACTAAATGCTCCTGCCCCTTTCTCACAAAACCAGGAGGTTGTACTAAATAAATTTCTTCCTTTAATTCTTCATTCAAAAATGCAGAATTAACATCTAGCTGGTGTAGCTTCCATTTATGTTTTGTTGCTAAAGAGATTAGCATTCTAATTGTATTTAGTTTAGCTACAGGGGAAAAGGTGTCATCGAAATCTATGCCTTCTTGCTGTGAATAACCCTTTGCTACCATTCTATCTTTGTATTTTTCTACACTCCCATCTACATTTATCTTAGGTTTATACAACCACTTACAACGTATTAGGGTTTTTCCTTCAAGTAACTCAAGTAAATCCCAAGTATGATTTCTATATATTGATTCAATTTCCTCATGCATTGCAGCCCTCCATTCATCTGATTTACTTGCTTCTTCATAATTTGAAGGTTCTACAATGTTTAAAATTTTGGACATTAAAGCATAGCCTTTCAATCCTTCAGGTAGTCTAGTCTTCCTACCTGATCTTCAAGGTAAAGGACTTACCTCAATTCTATCTATTTCATCACTCTTTGGGCCTGCATCATCACTTATTACGCTATCTGCTACTACTTCTTCCTGTTTCCGCTCCTGCTCCTGCTCTTGCTCTTCTTCTTCTTCACTGTTCAGTTCTATCAGGAATGGAATGTGGCTGTCATTGTTATAGTTTTCCTTTCCATCTTCTGTATGTTCATGAAAAACAACATCTCTGCTTGCAAACACTTTATGAGTCACAGGATTATATAACTTATATGCCTTATACCCTGTGCAATATCCTACAAGTATACATTTCAAGGCTTTGGGGTCTAGCTTTTTCCTATCTGCTTTTGCTATATGAGCAAAAGCTTTAGATCCAAGTATTCTTAGATGACTAACTGTTGGTTTGAGTCCAAACAATGCTTCAAAGGGGGTTTTGAAGCCTAGACATTTAGTAGGACTCCTATTGTTTAAATAAACAACAATATTAATGGCTTCTGCCCAAAGGCCATTTGATATGCCTTTACCTTGAAGCATACTTCTGGCACACTCCACAAGGGTCCTGTTCTTGTGTCCTGCTACTCCATTCTTTTGTGGAGTGTGTGGAACTATGAATTGCTATATAATCCCATGCTGCTTGCAGAAGTTCATGAACTCACCTAACCTGTATTCTCCCCCTTGATCCGAGCGGAGAATCTTTATCTTCTTTTCTGTTTGGTTCTCTATCATCGATTTGAATTCTTTAAAGTATCGGAAAGCTTGACTCTTTTTTATTAAAAAATATACCCAAGAAAACCTAGTGTAGTCATCTGTAAACAGTAGAAAGTAGTATGCACCTCCTAAAGACCTAGTCTGCATAGGTCCACACATATTTGTATGCACTAGTTCTAGGATGTCCCTTTCTTTTTTGTTAACATTCAAAGGGAATTCATCTCTATGCATCTTCCCTAATGCACATCCATCACATTCCAGTTTGATATTATGTAAAGCAGGAAGTCCATCGACCATACCTTTCTTCTGAAGTAAGATGAGGTCTTGCAAATTGAGATGTCCAAATCTTTGATGCAAGAGATTTTCGACTGTTGATGTTGCTGCAACCATCGCTTGTCGTGGCATGCTCCTTGCATCCAGTCTTTACAAATTCCCCACACGTACTCCTGTTGCAACTATTTCCAATTGGCTATCCTGAATGACACATCCATTCTTGAAGAATTGCACTTGCATGTCCTGGTCTATTATCATAGAGACAGAGATCAAATTCTTTTTAATTCCTGGAACATATAAAACATTTTTGAGATGTTTAATGTCGCCACTAGGTAGCTTCACAGGAATATCCCCACAACCTTTGATCTCATACCCACTGTCATCTCCTAAGTAAATTTTTGATCCACATGCAGACTCTTCAAGAAACTCAAAACAATCTTTCTTACTGACGCAGGGAAAAACCCCTGCGATGCCCAGAATCAAAAGTTGTTCAACACACACACACACACATACATCAAAACTGTCCCTATAAAATTTCCTTTTGTTGACAATTGCATTACACTTTAATTTGCGGAAGTATGTGGTAGTGGTTCAGGGTCAACCTGCAACGGAAAGAACCTCACCTACTATGCAAATTCACTTGCATCTCAGCTTCAAAATTACAATGTCACCCACTGTCTCTATCATGCAGAATTTTTTATTTAAAACTTAAAATTCAAACTATAACTCACAATCAACACGCCTTAATCGAATGCCATAGCATATTTGCCAATACCCAAATATTAATTTTCTCTTTTGTCAACGCCCTTGTATTTGATCTTATTCAATTTATAACGCAGGGCCTGTAGGTTTACTCTTTTAACATCTGAATCAACACCTTTTTATAAGAATATTCAAACAGCATTAACGCCTTACCAAGCAATACAACCCATGTATCCTCTCACTCCACAGATTTGTTCGATCCTTAACTTAATTCATAAATTGGGTTGAACGCTCTTACAAACAGAGCGTTATGAAGATTCTTGTGCTCAGGTCCATGTCTTAAAGGTTCCTATCTATGAGTCACTGCGGCCCTATCAAAGACGTCAATTCACAGAACCAAATCACTGATCCAAGGATTCAGATCGATTTCCCTTTCACTGCTCCAAACTTTGGTCATACACTGATATATCAATCAGCGATCCCCAATCTGCAACTTATAACCATTACAATCATTACCAAAAACAAACCTGCGCCACAAAATAATCAAACACAAATCGCAGTCAGAAATATCCATTTCCCCTTTTCTATGTTCATCGAAGTTCCGATTCAATACATTCCCTAGAGCCCAATCTGATCTCAGAAATCGGAGATTGGCGTTTACAGCGATCGGCAGTCGGAATTTAAAATTCCATTGATTATCGCCTGCTGGACCTGATTCCACATCACTCAAGGTTTAACATAACATACCAACACTGATGCAATACCAAATCTGAGATCGCTATCCCAATGTTGATATTCAGTCATTTCGACGTGATGTCACTCCACCTCCGCACTCTACTGCGCTCCAATTTAAATCTACACCGATATCCTTTGGAACCAATTAATATCACTTCGTGTTAGATTCATTGCTAAATTGATTAACATGGAAAGCTTCCCTTTTTATTTCAATTCCATAAGTTCTGGGGATCCGATGCATTTCAAACTGAATGATATGTTAATTCGCCTCCACTACAAAAGATCCACACCATCTTTTTTAATCTATTTTCTGGGGTAAAGACGGTTCCCAACTCACAAAATTTGATAATGCCAAATTGCAATAGAGACAAAATTCTTCATAATACAAAAGAACGCAGATCAAACTCAATTCAATCGATTATACAAACATACCATACTTGCGTTTCCACAAATTTCGAATGCAGTTCTTCAATGTCATATACACTCTATACAATCTGCAATTACAACTGATCTAATGGCAAATAACACTGTGCGTTCTGTTTTCTATCAATTTTTAACACCATAAAGCATAATCAATGTATTCAAACCACAATTATATTCAAAGAATGAAACAGTCTGGGCTCTTGGGCAATTATACAAAACTGATCACTGTTTTTTTTTTACACATCTTAATACTAAATCTGAGCGTAGCGCTCCACACCAAACCAAATACTCACACAATCGCTCCTCTCCTCCAAGCGACACACAAACTCTAGTCAATCTAAAAGAATCCTCCGAGCTCATTACAATTTTCCTCTATTTATTATCCACTCGAATAATTCTCCTAAATTATCTAACAGAGTTTCCTATTTTTTTTTCAAGAAACAACAAAATTCTTCTATTCTGTTTCTTTCTAAGCACACCTAGACTAACAGCTCTATCTCAAAATCCAAAATAAGCTAATCTCCTATTTATTACAATAACAAATTATTTGAGGAATCCAACCTCCTCAGTAAATTGATTTTTGACCAACAGTAAATAAATTTCACTGGATTTAACCACAACATGTGGACAAAACTCCACATTGCTGGCTGGGTCTAGATGCTCGTGCATCACTTACCAGTCATTTGCGAGGATGCGCCAGAATCGACATACCATATATTATCCTCATCTCCTTTTGATGTTGAAAGTGCACAGTCGACTGTGAATAATCGAAGATCATGGCTGTGGTCATCCTCTTCTCCAGCAAAACACCCCTGATGTTTCTTCTGTTTGCCTTTTCTTTCATCCGCCTACCTCTTATAGCATTCTTTAATTTGGTGGCCAAGCTTCCCACAGTAAAAGCATCTCTTAACATAATTATCAGTCATACCTATGAATGATTTCTTTTGAAAAGAGTTGGCCCCTTTTTGTTGCTGCTGCTGCGGTTGTTGATGCTGATGTTGGTGCTAGTGCTGCTTTCCTCTGTACTGTCGCCTCTTTGCCATCAGAGCTAAGTCATTGCTCTGAGTTTTTAGATTATGTCTTCGTTCCTCCTCCTGGACTAGAATCGCTGTCAGGTCATCAAACGAGGGGGCTTTCTCTCTCGCTGACAACCCTAAGATGAATGTGTGATATTCATCGATCATTGTGTTTAGTGTAAGTGTAACTAGATCTGAATCTGATACCTTCTCTCCAATGGCTCCCAATTTTTCTTTCAGATCCTTGACTCTGGCCATGAATTCACCAACAGATTCATTCTCATCCATTTTTAATGCAAACAATGTTCCCTTGAGTGCCAGAACACGATTTGTGTTTTGTGTCTTGTACAGATTCTTGATTTTGTTCCATATATCCGCGGCTGACTTGCAATCTCTGATATGGGGGATAATGTTGTCTTTGACAGACATCTTCAGTATGACTTTTGCCTTTGTTTCTCTCTTATCCTAGTCCTGTTCTTGGGCCGGTGTTCCAGTTCTCTTCTCATTTCCCAAGACGATCAACCATGCATTCGCACTCTCTAGCAAAGTTTGTATTTTGAACTTCCAGTTAGAGAAGTTCGTCCCATCGAGCTTGCCAGACTCGTGGAGGTATGATTCCAAACTGTTGTTCATTTTCACCCAACTGAATGCTCCAATCAGCCACCATCGGGCAAGTTCGATCTGCTACCAATGAACAGATTAGGAACTTCACTGTGCCACCACCGGGCAAGTCCGATCTGCTGCCACAGAACAGATCAGGGACTTCACTGTGCCACCACCGGGAAAAACCGATCTGCTACCACCAAACAGATCAACAAGCAAGCTCTAACACGCCACCACTGGGCAAGGGCGATCTGCTTCCACCGAACAGATAAAGGAGATGCACTGCGCCACCACCAGGAAAAACACCAATCTATTTGCACCGAGCAGATCACAAAGCTATGATTCGCCACCACCGGGCAGGTCTGATCACGGAACCCCAATTCGCCACCACCGGGCAGATTCGATCTGCTACCTCTAACCTGATCAAGGATCCTCAATTCGCCACCACTGGGCAAATCAAATCTACTGCCATCAAGCAGAATCTCCACGTGCCACCACCGGGCAACTCCGATCTGCAACAAAAATTGCAGATTTCCAGATAGAAAGAGGATGGCTCTATGGCACTCTGAATAGCTAAAAATCCATGCCAATTGTAAAAAAGAAAAATTCACGATGTCCATGAAAATTGGTGCACTTAACAGCCACGGATCCGTGCCAATTTAGTAATAATCTTCCTGGCGTGCTTTTCAGCCCTAAGCCAGTGCCAATGGCGCGCTTTTTCTTTAAAAAGTAGCGCCAATTTCTCAACCTTTTCTCCGGCTCAGAGATGATCAGTCATTTGAGACCCTTCACTCCAGCTGTTAGTGCAGTTCCACATGATCACACAGACACATTTACATGTACTCCTACCACTACAGAAGTGTAACTAATGATACATCCCTAAAAAAATTGATGCTATCTCTACCCTAAGCTCTGATACCAAGATAAAAATCACACTTTGAATTAAATGAAGGAGTTGCAGCTCACAGGTGTATACGACACCTGGGAGACTGCGCTCAAACAAAGAGAAGACTCTCTCTCACGTTCACTCTACATTACATCAAATGAATATTACAATATTAAATACATCGCTAAAAAATAAGTAGTTGTAAACAACCTCCTAAACTCTACGAACTAATCCTAAACTAAGGAGATACGTTACAACCATATAACCATTTCTCCATTATTTCTAACTCACACCTATATTGACAATTTGTGTATACGTAGTTAAAGTAGAGAGCTCTAGCTTGCAAATGATGCCATCATTTGATGGATTCTCATTTGATCTTCTCGGTAATATGTGTTATAAGCCATATAACTTATGTGAGTACCTATGATCATCAAGAAATTGATGGGCAATCTAGAGACATGTCGTCGCCAGACTGGTGCCAGTCCATGAGGTTCGTCGTCTATGACAAACACACCTCTATTGATAATTTTTGTTATTTAGTTAATGTGGATAGATTTGGCTTGTGAATGATGCCATCATTTGATGGATTCTTAGTTGAACTTCTAGGTAATATGTGTTATAAGATTTATTTCTTATGCGAGTGCCTATGATCCTCAACATTCAATGTATATGCTTACGTCATATTGTTCTATGTATATTTCAATCTTTTGTTTATGCTTTAACTACATTTAATATTCCTTGGTTTATGTTAGTGAGATGTCAAGTTTAGTGATTACTTACATATCCTCTGCCCATTCAGTGAAGACTTTTGCAAACAACACAAAGTTTAGGAACCTAACTATGGTATCTATAGTTATGCATAATGTGGAGGTACAGACCCCCGCACTTCGCATTATGAAATTCCTCTACAGAATCTCTACTACAACAAACTTCAAATGAAATGTGGTTGGTTTACCTCCGATGCAATGGTACGTACCTACCTAAACACATCACCTATAGTTAACACAAGTGATGGGCACTATAACTTGCACAACTTGCACAGATGGTAGAAACATCTGTTTCCATCACAATGGGTTAACGATGTGTTGTGCCAAGACTTTCATTGTGATAAGGTGTGGAGTAACTCTACATAATACAATTCTCTGCCTAATGAATCTCTCATCATAATGGTTTAACAATCTCAATATTTTGTGAGTGCTCAATCTTAGTCTTGCCGTAAGCTCCACATAATCGAACCTAGGGACATAAATCCTATGGGTCCTTAAATGAAGAAGAACAATCTTGCATGTGAGGCCTCAAATGCCACTATTAATTAATACAAATGGTGTGTATCATTGGCTTTCCTAACTTTTAATTTTGACACTTTGACCAGAACCACTGACATTAAAAGTTTACCCATGAATTACATAACACATTAACTTTCATGTGGTCGATTGTGGATATCACTTCACATGGTACGAAGCCATAGTTGCTAATGGGAAGATAGTAAAAGTTAATTTAATAAAAAATATTTTCTCTTTAGAATATTAATCTATTTTGAGGATTAATTCTCAACAAATGAACGCATATTCGATAAGTTTACAATATTTTTTCGATGTTTTGTTTGTGCCAATCACATAATTGAAATGGGTATAACAATTTTTGGCTTTTTAGCTAGAAATCAAAGCCAATTATATTAGATAAACTGTACTTTCATCTTTCATGTTTAATCTGTGAAAAACACATTATTGAATACAAATTATGAAGTGTGTCACTAACCAAGCAAGGAGAATTCGTTAACCCTCCTACGCATAATTGAAAATTCATTTTTGAATGACAATTCACTCTCATCTAATGTTAAAATAGAATTTGACAAGAGTGTAGTCTATTCGGACATTAATAAACGGTGTAGAATGCATTAATAAAATCAAAACAACGATTGTATAGCACTTGAAATGAAGACATTAGATTGTTAGATTTGTTGTTAATTTGCAGGATTCTATTAAAGAAATGTCAAAGAAACATTGTTCATTGCATAAAGAATAAATATCACACTAAATTCACTCCTAGAACAAGATTCTTGAACAAGATAAATTTATCAAAGAGCACCCACGGTAAATTTTCTCTCATCACATGTTCAAATAGAATTAACATTGTCAGTTACTACATGGCTTCAAATGAATTCAATTGTATGGAACTCTTCACTCCACTCAATTTTAGGGACTTTTTCGCTTAGATAAAGGACATGGAACCACATCATTTTTTTTCTCATTAGCAATACCATAATATTGTCAATGTCAGAGCATTTACCAATGGAATGACCACTTACCAAATTAGTTTTTTATTATTTTTAAATTAATTTTGACTCTCCACGAGGAGAATTATGTCCCATCAGAGTTGCTTGAGCCAATAAAAAAATAGAAATAATATTTGCAGGAAATTAGAAAATTATTTTTAAATTTATGGAAAATAGAAATGTTCAACATTTTCCCTAATATTTTGTTAAAATTGCAAAAAAAAACCTATTAATGCAGATTCAACACACTTTGAGTACAAGAAGCATGCTATAGTCCCCGAGGAGGCATTGACTAATAATATATTTCAATGTAAATAATAAATTTCAACGTCCACCTCAAGTAGATTATTATCATATATTGAATAACACATCTTTGAAATATTTTAAGAATAAGATATGCGTGTGTGTGTGAGAGATGATGATGAGACTAAAAATGGTTTTCTAGACTCGAAGAAGGTAAGATAATACTTGGAACTCTTTAGAGTTTTATTGCTATCCTCTAAAAACATTGAGAGAAGTGTTGCAAGACTATCATATTTTTATTGAGTTATATCATCAGGAAGGTTGGCAGTGTAGAAGATATTTTGAAATTTATATCTAATCTAAGTTTAGGATGAAAAATATATGATACTTTTTTTTCATCGTAAATTCTCTTATTGTCACAAATGTGGCAATCTTTCATTCAAAGGGGTTTTGGGAATTTACCAACTACTAGTTTCATGATGGAGCTCATGAGAAATTGTTCTTATTTTAGTAAAAAATATTCTTTTCTTCACACTAGTGAATAAATAGAAATATTCTGTTTTTATAGATTTGGGTTGATAACCTCCTTATAGTATATTAATTTCCTTTTTCCCTCAAACACATCACATTACAATTTTCCTTAAAATTTGAGCATATAACACATTAATATTATCGTTATTATGCAAATTTATTTATTTCTTTATCACGCAATGGTTGAGTTATTATCTAGCATCCTCATGTCATCCCTCATTAACACTCCTTGGTATATGTATATATATATACTATATATATAGTTATATATATATTATATATTAATCATGCCACTTCGAAGGATTAATTCCCTATATGTAAATCCCTTCTTAAAATGAAAATATTGATAAAGGGTTTTCATCTTTGGCAGATTCAAACCCTTTCTTAACAAGACACATAATTTTTTTTTTTAAATTGAAAAAACTTGTGAAAAGGTTTGCTTACTAGCCTGAATATTTCAGGAATGTGCATGTGGTTATAAAATAATTTAGATGTTCCCGAAAGCATTCCCATGTTACTAAAGAATGTGTGTGTTCTCAAAAGAATCTCCACATTCCTAATTACTTGTGTACACTTACAAAAACACACATACAATTCTAGGAATGATCATGTACTAGTAGCCATGTGTGCACACTTTTATGACTAAAGTATTTTATCCAAATTGTACCTTTCATAATTGGGATATTAGTGTAATTAGAATATTTGAATATGTACTAGGGTCTAGAACACAACAATTAATAAGGACTTCCACCTATCTTCCAGGGCTACGTCTCTGGTCTAGCACGAGAAATTATAGGCCACAAGGAAACAAACATGACCAAGGGAGGAAAATAAAACCCTAGGACCTAATGTAAGCTCCTGTGTATTTAACCCTAATTATAATACCTCAAACCACCAGATACAATGTAATTAGAATTACGTCTACCTCCTAGATGGAATATGGTCATGATTAGGAGATTTTCAACTATGAATATGAGTTTCATTGCCTTAAGCATGGTTGGGGGAGGAAACTAAAGACCTAAAGGTAGTTCCTAGGGTTGAAGCAATGTGGATGAGGAATTAAACCACCACATAGGAAATTTTATGATATCTTTGATTTTCAAGGAGGAATATGGGCTCTATTAGAATATTTTTAGCACTATATTTGGGTCATGGTTACTGCAACATGGTTGGCAGAGGAAATCTTAGCTCTAAAAGACTTTTATGTGTTTTTGGAAAACAATGTCACCTTAAGATGGACCTTGAGGACTTAGACATGTTTAATGGAGTATGTATGAACTTTAGGCCATAATAGAAACTTTTAGCCATCAAAGGCCATGAAGGATGCCTCAAATAGTGAGACATGTCCCTGTGAGGGTATCCTTCGCTTATTAATATGGATGTTAGTTCTACTAGTTGGTTTTTAGAATTAGATATGTTTTGTAACTCCATTAAAATGATATGTTAAATAAATCCATGTGTTATCTCCTAAGGTAACGTTTGAGGCATGTTGAGCATGACATTTCTTAGATGCCATAAATATTTGAGGCGTCTGGAGTATCCTTGACAATTGTTGGGGAAGGAATCATATGTCCCAAACCCTAAAGGTAGTTTCTAACTATGGAGGGATATGAAAAAGGCATTTGACCACCACATAAGACCTTTCTATGGGTACTTCGGCCCTTAGGAGAGGATATTAGCTCTATTGGAATGTTCTTAGTATGATTTGGGTCATATGGCCTTGAACATGGTTAATGGAGGAAGTCCTAGCATTAAGTCCTAAAGAAAGCCTTTATGCATCTAAAGGAAATAATTTCACCTCAAACATGGGTCTTGACTCTTTGATCCCTTAACATGGCTAAGATATCACCCCTAGGATGGAAAGGAATACTCTATCCATCTTCAGTAAAAAATGGTGCCTTAAAAGACTATACATGGCATTATAGGGATGTTCTTCACCTATGATTGGATATCTAATTGACAGTAGGTTGTTTTGAGAAGGTTGTATATATCCTATAATCCTATAAATTATTTACGAAAGAAGGTAATGCCTTAGGTCCAAAAGAAATCCTTAAGGAATCTAGGATAGCCTTGAACTTGTTAGGGGAGGAAAATTAGGCCTTAAGACCTAAAGGTAGGTTCTAAAGCTAGAAGGACATGGATGTTGATTTGAACCAACTCATACGACCTTTATATGGAATAATTCGACTATAAGAGGGGTTAAGTTGGTTGTAATATTTTTAGCACTATATCTAGGTCATGGAACTTTAATCATATTTTGTGGAGGAGTCCATATAATTAGGCTTTAGGAAAAGCGTTTATCCATTTCGGGTGAGTAATTCCACTTCAAACATGATTCGTTCGTCCTTGAACATAGTTAGGGCAGGAAACTTTGATCTTCATATATAAAGTAATTTTGTGTCCAAGGAATTTTACTCCTCTTACTATGTCAAGGGCTTCAAGATTCATAACTAGTGGTCAAAATCTTGTAATGTTCCATGTATTCATAGTTGAATGACACGGACGCCCTAAGGATGTCATGCGTGGTGTTAGTTCAAGTTTTTGGTCTAGGGACCATGAAACTTATTGCTAAGGCCCATTTTTCCTTGACTTCTCATCTTAAACAATGTAGTACAAATATTTAATTCTTATACAATATTATGTCATTGAATCATATCACTAGTTTGAGATGAGGGGTATATATTAGGCAAAAGAATTCTCACAAAAGTGTGCACACATATCTTTTTAAGAGAACATGTGTTCTTAAAATCATGTGCACGGTCCTAAAATATCATGCAAGTTACCAAAAATGCATGTGTTCTTTTAGGAATGTGCACACGCTATTAAAAATGTGTGCATGGTTTTATGAATGTACATGCACATTTTAAAATGTATTCTTATTATTTTCATTGCTTTCTTATTTATCAAGTGGTCGTGTCAACTTTAGTGAATCTTTTTCCTAATGTGGTTTCCCTTGATATATGTTTGAGATGATGACATGGTGATTTGAGTTGTAAATATAATAAATCTTCCACTTTTCAGAATGGCAAATCCATTATTGATGAAAATAAAAACACATAGAGAGTCAATTGTGAATATTCAAAAATTAATATCTTATTTATAAGTTAAGATAGTTTAGTACTTGTAACATATTTTTCTTTGACATATATCACAATATTAAATTACACATCCCTTTTACTTTTTCTATAACGTTTTTAGGCTTTAACCTCTTCATAATAAATTATATTTTGCACTGGTACATCCTAAGATATACATTATAAAAAATTATAAAAGTTATAGAAATTATTTGATAATGTTCACAAAGTTATACCTAAGGCTAATGCAAGTCATTGCAATTTAAAAAATATTGTGATTTTTATAAGTCAAAAGATACATAAAATTAATATTATAAATTGCTAAAAATAACTATATATAATAACTGTGTTATTTAGAATTCCATAATTTTTTTTAAAGAAATTCAATTGTTTATATATATATTGCATGAGAAATAATGTATCATAATTAGAGGAACTCAAGTTCACATAGTCAAACACAATTTCTATAAATGGAAAATATACATTCAGAAAGCAAATTCATTTTCCTGCACTTAATCTTTTAACATTATATTCAAACTTAGTATGGAAGTATGTTGAATCATCTATCCAAATTAATAGATTGTCGTTTTTCCATGTAAGCATTGCCAGTAACACATCATTAGAGATGATCATTAGCATGAGCCCACCATAAATTTAAATATAATAATATTTCCAAGATTGTAATTACTATACAAACTTGATTTGTTGATAATTTAACCCATATCAGATATCTTGAAGCCAAACCCAATGGAGTTACAAGTGTGAATGATTGGGGTCAGAAGAAATTTTAGGAAGCCTCTTATATGATAGGATAGATATCATGTTATCATACACTAGCTACCTATTACTATGTATTAACTACCTATTCATAACTCTTAATGGCGAAAATACTTTCTTCTATGAGTATAGGAGAGTGTGTAGTGCCTTCAATTTTGAGATCATATATAGTAAAATGATTTTAGATTTTCTTTATCATTATCCATGATTCTTTAGAGGTTTTATAATCTCAAACTCATAATTATATAAGATTACAATATTGATGAGAGTCTCCATGAGAAGTTTCTTCTTATTTTATATCCAAATGTCTATCTACTTACACCATTTTCCAAGTCCATAATAAGATTTTCATCTTCTATTTATTTTTTTTGTCAATTATATAGTTTCATTTATGCTTGTTATGAAATCAATTTTGACATATTTGTATCAATTCCCTTCATGCAAACTACTACGAACATAATGAAATGAATTTAAGTGATCCTATTGTATTTAGTTATCATAATCTTCATTTTGTCAATGTCAGTCTACATACCCATGCTAGAGAAGAAAATAGCTGATAATTTTAGTTTCTTGTTCAGATCATTACGACTCCTTGTCATGAGAAAAATAGTATTAGTAGAAGAGGCCAACATATGAGAATGAAGCAAATCATTGTGTGATCAGGCTAAGGGTAAAGGAGTACTAAAATGTACACACAAAAATTTAGATTAACATAATTGGTTCGAGTAGGTTTAATCAAGTAAAAATTGCAATCCATTTTTTTGTTACATCATAAAGTCTCTCTCAAAATAATCTCCCATTACCATATTATTCACATGTCCTCTCAAAAATTGTGTAAGGTGTGGAACTACATGGCTGTGGATAATGAAAAATAAATTCTTCTACGAATAAGGACAACTATGGTCAACTACTTCAATCCCTACAACAAACTCATTAATAATAGAGATGAAACCTACCACCCTCTTTACAACTCTAGTCTACCAAATACCTATAAAAATAAGCTCTCACCTGTCATGTACAATGTAATGAAGGACTTAGTCATAGAGATTGCAACAATTGAAATAATCTCAGGGCTATTGGAGACGGCAATCGAAATAAGCTCAAGGCTATTGGATACCACTTCCTTATCATTGTCGTTACATTAATCAATGTTTCGATCAGTCATGCAACACCGACTGCTGACAAGCCAAGGCTTCCTCCTTGCCCTGTTCAGGCAAACGAGCATTTAGTGTCAACAGCACGGGGATTACTCCTTCGTGATGTTATTACTATATTCTTTAAAGGGTGGAATTCCATGGTAAATCTGTACATTATTAAATCAATTAACACTGGCAAAACGGTCTTTCTTGCTTTTTAAAATAAATTTATAGTTTCATCTTATTTTAATTAAAAACATATTTCATATATTTTTTTTCAAAATGCTGACGTTTGGTTTTGCACCCTTCCCAAGCAATCAGTGTTTAGTAATTGAGCGTTTGTACAATTAGATATCCTTTGAGAGCGGTTAGATCACACCCCTTGGAAAAAATATTGCAAAGTTTTTATTCACTTTTAATTTTTATCATTTATATCTTTTTTTATAAAAATATCTTAAAGGATTATATATTTAATTAAGAATATTGATAAAAGTTGAACTTGTAACCTCCTAATAAGTTGTTTTAGTAAAAAAAATTAACTAATTAAACGAACTCCAAATAAATATATTTATTTATTATTATAATTTAAATTATTGTAGTCTCCATTCTTATATTTTTCAATAAACAATTAATATTTTATATATAATACAAATTAAATATTTATATAAAATCATATTTATCAATTGTTTTCAAAAAATATTATTAAATTTTATATATATTAATATATATATATATATATATATATATAAATAATAAAATTCCAAAAAATATTATTAAATTTCATACTGTGTGTTTTTGGTAGTTTTTTTTTGTGCTAAAATAAGAGTCAAACCTTCTATTAACTTGTGACTGTAAATATGTTACAAAAGTTACAAATGGCATTAGGAGGAAGCAAATCCTTTAACAAAGAGAAAATTACATCTTGATGTAATATTGTCAAACATTTTATATATATTTAATTTATATTAATTTTCTTATTATTAAAAATTTACTCATTTTATTATAGAGTTTCTTCAAAGAATGTGAAATGATTTGTTAAAGAATTTTGATAACCAAATGTTTTAGAATACTAAGTGAGCCCATCATAGAACCCTTCGTATCTTGAAATAATAGTATCTTGAGAAGATATCAGGTAATGATTTATATGTGTTTAAGTAAATAATCTTTTTGTAAAACTTAGTGGGTGAAGACTTTATTTGTAAAGACTTTATTTTTCAATCTAATCCGTGATAGACGATTCCAGTGGGGGCGAAGTGAGTAATTATTGGGAGAGCCAAGTGCTTCTGTGTGGTCGTGCATGGCTCTATTATTAATTCATAAGCAGGGCGCCTACACAGTCGGCTAGAACAATTGTACCCGAGAAGCTCTCATATGGTAGACTCAGGTGGTTCTTTGTGGGGTCTGGCCACTGATCACAGGTGGTCCTTTGTGGGGTCTAAACACGATGACCCTGAGCAGTCGCTGTATTGGCCTAGCAAATACAATAGAATTTTGAAGGGATATATTAGGTTTGCTGGTGGTGGCGCTGGACAAGGAGGGCTGGTGGTGTTTCAACATAATATTTTTCTTCATTCATGGAGTTGTAAATAAATTAAGAGCTTTTGGTAAGGAAAATTTTGAAGTTTGATAATATATTTCTCAAAAATACATTTGACATTTTATAGGCGAAATTGTAACTGGTTTAAACCATAGTTACCCAATACTTCCGAATCAGTGGAAAAAATACTGAAATTCGTGAGTTCCACTTGTATTTCGAATAGTTGGATAAAAAAAAATTCCGTTTCCTACGCTCAGTCACAGAGTGTCCATTTCTTGGACTATTGTTTTTGCACAATAGTATTAATTACTATTGAACCGCTGCACGATGTGAGAGCGTGCATTCCTAATTAGACTACTCTTATTATATCTTGGACTATTTTTTGCAGATTAGTATTACTTATTAGTGATTGGACTATTTTTTGCAGATCAGTAAGATTTATTATTTCTTGCTGGTTATATAAATTGCTAGCCAATCTCAAGTGTGGATGGTAAATGTAATTATTTTTAGACTCAAAATAGATGTTAATGGAGGCTAGATGTAAATAGAAACTAATGTAAAATGGAAACTGATGCCAATCAAGGCAGGATAGCAGATAAAATGAAAACTAATGTAACTGAAATTTACCAAGATTTTAAAATTTAGACAAAATTTATGTCAATGGAAATAGGGTAAGAGTTAAAATGGAAACTAATGGCAACCTGAATAGTTTAAAAAGTTGAGATAACTAGGAAAGAAAATTTTGAAGTTGACTAAAAACTAATTGATTTTTTTATATATATTTATGTTAAAAGCAATTTAAAAAAAAAAGTTTTAAATATTTAATTTTTAAATGTCTTAACTATAAAAAAGATTTTAAAATAAAATCAGAAACTAAATACGGATATATTTTTGAATTTTGTATATTATATTGATTAAATTTATTTAAATTTCAAAATAAATAGAAAGAAAAGAAAAGAAAAGTGTTGAAGTTATATATATATTATATAAATAAATAAAATTATATATTAATATATAGTGCATAATTTTTTTCTTCAGAATTTTTATAGTATAAAATTCGAATTCGAATTCAAATTTGGTAACTATAATTTAAACTACATTATTATTAATAATTATGAACTATTATTCATTCCATTTTAGGGCGTGCAGCTATTAGAAAGGCATCTTTATCTCAATTACTGATTAGTCAAATATTCAGCAATCAGACATAAGTAGGCACCCGGCCCATGTCTTTTTAATTATCAAATATTCGGCCATCAACAATTGAAACAAACTTATGTCCTTTTAATTACCGAATATTACACCAATCAACAATTGAAATAAACTCATGACTATGAGAAACAGCCAAAGAAATAAGCTCGGGGCTATTATTGGATACCACTGGCTTATCCAATCTTCGACCAATCATGCATCACCGACTACTGATGAGGATTCAAAATTTCAAAACTTCGACCAGTCATGCAAAACCGACTACTGATGAGGATTCAAAATTTCAACCAAACCAATGCTTCCTCCTTGTCCTGTCCAGGCAAACGAGCATTTAACAGTGTTCGCATTTTTCATCGATTTGTTTATGTCATTTAGCTGTCAATAGCAGAGCGGTTACGCCTTCGTCATGGAATTACTTCGAATACAGTTACTATAATTTTTAAAGGGTGGAATTCCATGGCAAATCTATCCGTTATTAATTCAATTAACTGCCAAAACGCTTGTTATTGCCTTTTTATTTTAATTAAAAATATATTTCATATCATTTTTTTAAAATTTTGATGTTGTGTTGTGCGCACTTCCCAAGCAATTAGTTAGGTTTAGTAAATAAGTTTCTGTACCAGTAGACATTTTTTAGAGCGGGTCCATGAGCAGTCTTCCCAAGCAATCAGTTAGGTTTAGTAATTGAGTGTTTGTACAATTAGATAATCTTTCAGAGCGGGTAGACCACGCCTGTACGAAAAAAATATTGCAAAGTTTTTATTCGATACTAATTTTAAAATTGATAAAAAAATTCAATGACAAGCTACTTTAGCAATAAGAGTTTAACGAATTAAACTAACCCCTAAGTAATATGTAGCTTATTATTATTATAAATTAAATTATTACACATTTACTCCTAGTTATATTTTAAATATTTTTCAATAAAACAATTAGTATTTTTTACATATAAATACACCTTATATACTTTATATAAATCATATTTATTATTTTTTTCAATACATTATTAAATTTCATATATAGAGATGTGTTTATTTTTTAGAGTTGACATAAAAATTTTAAAAAAAATAATAAAAAATTTATTTTAATATCCATTTTAAATAAAATTGGTTAATATGTATATTAATTAAAATTATTTGATATCAATTTTTATATCCATAAATGTGTATATTTTGAAATTGTAAAAGTGCTTCTACATTAAATGGGAAATCATTCCATTCTTATCTTTACTTTTAATTTTTACTGTGAAATGTTAAAAGTATTAAGTAAACTCAGCTAAAGTATCTCATTTATATTTCTAGGATTTTATAACACCCTAAACTAAACTAAACAAGTATTGCATGGAAGCTTAATCTTTGCCACTTATCTCATCGACATTTCTACCATTTAATAATATCATAAACTAAATAAGTGTTAGCGCCATGTCATTCAAATTAGAAATTATGCTCTCTCAAAAATTGCATAAATTAATATAACTTACATTGTCAATGGATATTAATAGAATTTATTAGACAAATATAATCCTATAGTATTGCTTTGATAGGGACTAATAAATTAAGATGTGATTTGAAGAAATTAATTGCTTGGTCACACATAAGGACTTGTATAAATTTGTGTGGGTAGTAATCACTATTGGCATTGTTGTGTTAGCATTGATGTCAACAAGGTCATGATCATGTATGTATGTATGTGACTTGGTGATCCTATTGGCTCATATGGATGTATTAACAATGAGATGGTTGTGTTGGCATTGATGTCAACCTAGTAGCATTGTCTTTGACATATCTACATAATGGAGATGTGTATATGGATCTCTAATTTGTACATTGATGTAATTTTCCTCATGATCATGTTGTTACATAGAGTTGGATGTGGTGAAGTGTTTGGCTATACATTGTGTTGGCATTATGATGCATGTGTTGTACTTGATGGAAACCCTCTCATAGAAGATCATCTCACTTGTATACATTCAGATGAATCTACAAATATCAGATGTGACAGAGTGCATGGGTTACCAGACAGCAAAAAGGGATCGCATGACAGTTCACAAGTAAGCTTTGCCATCAAGTCCAAAGGGGGAGATTGTTGGCATTATGGCTAAAGTGTTGTCCTTGATAGCAACCCATTCAGGTGATAGATCACAGTACTTCAAGTCAACAACAAAGATTGATGATCAAATATCAAATATTGAAGAAAATAAGGGGTACGCAGGTACACCTTACAGAAGGTGCTTACACGCAGTTCGGTGTTACATAAAGTGCGTACATACCCGCAGTTATCCCGTTCAGGACGTGGGTAACCCCAGTTCACTTACTTCAAGGCAGAGAAAAGCACATGTGGGGTTTCTTATGTTTAACTCTTGGTATTTAGCCGACGGAATTGTGTTATTATGGTTTTGGCCCATGGTATTGTTTTATATTATTATTATTATTGAGCCCCATGATCCATGATTTGAGGAAGAGCTTGCCTATATAAAGCAAAGGAGATCATTTGGCTTGAGCATGTTTTGGGTTGAACATCTTATGAGAGCTAGATCTGAAACACTATGATCTCTTGGAGTAATGTCTATATCTAAATAAGGCACAGCTGCGGAGGTACGCCACAGAGACGCCACAGAAGGCACAATGCGGAGACACCACAGAGGCGCCACAGAAGGCGCAGCTGCGGAGGTGCATGGCGCCACAAAAGATGTAGTACGAAGGCGCCACAGAAGGCACAGTGCGGAGACGCCACAGAAGGCGCAGTGCGGAGATGCCACAGAAGGCACAGTGCAGAGACGCCACAGAAGGCGTAGTGCGGAGGCACCACAAAAGGCGCAGTGCGAAGGTGCAGTGCGGAGACGCCACAGAAGGAGCAGTGCGAAGGCGCCACAGAATGCGCAGTGCGAAGGCGCCATAAAAGGCGCAGTGCAAAGGCGCCACAGAAGGCGCAGTGCGGAGGCGCCATAGAAGGCGCAGTGCGAAGGTGCCACAGAAGGCGCAGTGTGGAGACGCCACCGAGGCGCCACAGAAGGCACAGTGCGAAGACGCCACAGAGGCACCACAGAAGGCGCAGTGCGAAGGCGCCACAGAAGGCGCAGTGCAGAGGTGCCACAGAAGGCCTAGTGCGAAGGTGCCACAGAAGGCGCAGTGCAGAGACGCCATAGAGGTGCCACAGAAGGCGCAGTGCGAAGGTGCCACAGAAGGCGCAGTGCGGAGATGCCACGGAGGCGCCACAGAAGGCGCAGTGCGGAGGCGCCACAGGAAACGCCACAGAGGCGCCACCAAAGGCATAGTGCGGAGGCACCACAGAAGGTGCAGCTGCGGAGGTGCGCGGCGCCACAGAAGAACATATGAAAATTGGATGAAACGTGGCCTTTCAGATTATGTGTTGTGCTTCAGTGTATCCAGTATGAAAATTGATGAAACGTGGTACCTGGAGGAGAGAAGATTGTAGGCCGGCGC
>APFE030263380.1:0-30216 GCA_000404065.3 Pinus taeda | reverse complement strand
GCTATTGACCTGTTGTACAGTGATCCATCACCTGTATGGGTTGCCATCAAGGACAACACTTTAGCCATAATGCCAACAAGAGCTAACCATCAGACAGGTATTCTATGTTGGCATGTGGTTATGTAAGTTAAGAATTTCTATATGCATTAGCGTTATATAGATTAGTTCTATCTACATATCTTTTGATGTTATGGTTACATTCATCATAGACGTTAGTTGATTAGTGTAGCTATATGCACATGTGTCTGATAGTCAAGGACGATAGTAACGTGTAGTTGTATGCATTGCTATTGTTATTTTATAATAGGTAACCGGATGATCATGTTATAGGTTGTTGATGAAGTATCTTATAGGTTAACTTGTTATTGTTAAATGATAACACCTTGATGATTAGGTAGTAGCATTTATACCTTGATGTTATATGTATCACACTAAGTTGGATTGACCTATGCATATGATTAGGGTTATAACATTCAGATATGAGTCGACTTATTATGTTGCATTGTGTTGTAGTAATCTAGATAGATCATACATATGTGATTGTTATGAATAAATGATAATTGTGTATGAGTTATCATGTAAACATGCTAGCTAGTGACTATTTTGGGTATCATGGTCGTATTTATGTTTGAGTTAATATGTGGTAAAGTTATATCATGCTAATTAGATTGATTGTGTAGACAAGATTTCCTCCCATCAGATACATTAAGGTATGAACTTGTTAATGTCATCTACCTTGTGCTTGACTATTTGATTATGACATCTATTTGGTGTTTGAGTGTTTGGTGTCTAGTTGATTTATTTAGCATGGTATGTTTGCAAGTTAGTTGAGTGTTTGATGAATTTCATAATATGTGTATGCATTCCACTGATCTTGTTTTAAGATGATTGTACTAACACATATGTGTTGAGACAATTGATATGTACTTGAATGTAGTTGATAGTTATAGCGTTATGTCTAATGACTACGAGTTGACTATGGATTATGAAATGATCGTTTGTAAAGGTTGATTTCAAATTGATAGATATGATTGTCTTGATAATTGGAATATGTGGTTAATGTGTGTGAGAAATTGATGGTTAACATGTTAGGTACTAGCGTGACAAGGCAACACTTGATGTGTTTTAAAACTAATAGTTGGGTGATGTGATGGCACATAGTAAGCCTTGATTGCAACCAAGTAGAAAGGTAAAAGGAAGGAATTGTAAAAGAAATTCCTCTGACTATGTTTGGAGATCCTAATTCCAAATGAATGAGTGTTTTGCATAAGAGAAATCTTCTTAACCTCGACTTTGTTTAACATTATATGGATACGTGCTAGATTCATGAACATGTACTTGACATCTATATTATCTAGTCTCTAGTTACAGGTGGATATTTCAAGGGGATTTATGTCCCTTGCGAAAAGGTGTGGATGTGCTCAACTACAAGAAACATGCTTGGCATAACAAGGTAAGATAACTAGTGTATTGTTATTTTGAATTATGAATTGACAGTTATGTGTTAATGGAAATATGTAGGGAGTTCCATGGAAGAGAGCTTGCCATGAAATCTTGAAGAAGCCTCATATTGAGCTTTCCTTGGGATCCATAGGGATTTATTCATGCTGTCTATTATCAGTCTTGTGCTTTTGGTATTTTGCAATTGTTGTGGTTGATTTGCAATTTTGAGTGTGTCTAATGCATAACTATGCGACTTTGTTGTGGCATCGTATGGTTATTGTTTTCATGGTTTTTTTTCTTGTTTGTTTCTTGCCTTGCCTTTTATGTTTTGATTCTTAGGAATTGGTTTGGAGAAGAGGAAGAGTTGATGGATCTCGAGGAAAGTTGTGTGGTACCCAGGAGGTGATTTAAGACCCAGATGAAGCTTTGTGCATGAGTAAGCACAAAGGAAGGTAAGACTATGGCAGTCGGTTGTACTAGTTGGTCCATAGTGGTAAACAAATGGTGGCAATATAGACATGTGAAAGGCAACTAGAAAAGGTAAGGTAAATGGATATGAGGTGTTATATGCCTTGGCTATGTTGGGAATGATTGTTCTGAATGTTGTACATGTTGTGCATGAATAAAGGAAGTTCTCCTAACGTAGACCTTATGATATCTTGGAATTATGTTATGATCTTGATTATGCTAATGTTTATATATGCATACATGTATATATGTATGTCATTCTTTGACAAGATGATGATTTTTTTATGCAAATGATTATGTATGTATGTATGCATATATCCATCTATGTCACTGTTTAACAGGGTTGACAGGGAACATTCTTTTGAAGGAATGATTTCTTATGCAGGTGATAGCATGAAGAAATTCCTCGTTCATGAGGAATAAAATGGGAAGAGTAACCTCACAAATATACAAGGTCCGTATCATATGGTTATCAGTTGATATTATGTGATTATATTATGTGAATGTTATGGATAAGTTATACCGAGGGATACAACAGTGAAATAAAAGTAGTGTGGTTTACAACATGTTGTGACAAGCATGCATAAGAAACTAGAAACAAGGTTTTTTGGTAAAGACAATGTGGTTTTGGATGTGTGGTACTATTATTGTGCACATGTTTCATATGTGATGTTATGCGCATGTAGTGTTATGCAGATATTGCATATGCGGTGTTATGTATAGATGATGATATTTACATGTTGGATATGCAATGCTATGTACAATTGGTGTTAAATGCATGTTGTACATATGGCACTATGTACAAGTGGTGTTGTGTGCATGTGATATTGTTCTACATGTTGTGTATGTGTACATGCTCTTAATTTAAGATTCTAGTATATGATGACTACATGTGATATATGATTCTGGTCTATGAGAGTTATATGTGATTTATGATGTTGATCTATGATGGTTGTGTTGTGAGCTAACCTAATGTGATAAGTTTATACATGATGATTTGGTCAAAGGTGCCAGTTTGACTTGTTGTGACAGGAAGTAAACATGGTTGAAAGTATACCTTATTGAAGAGCTACCAATGAGGCATGATATTAAGTTATTTCAATTTATTTCCAAACAAATGGAAATCATGTTCTTAGAACAAGAATGCATAGCATGATCAATTGAGTGGTTTAAATAAACTACAAGAATTGGTATTAGCAACAAAAGACATTGGAACATGTAACAATATGTTGGTAGAGTACTTCAAGAGTGGGGCCATTGTGGGATACTCGTACCGAATAGTGTCCATTGATTTCCATGAGCATGATATGACTATTATTATGGTTGATGCAGGTATATGCCTTGGTTTTTTGATCTTCCAATGCGAGGAAGCCTTGTGAAGGGATGGATCGCATGTGATAGGGGATGCCAGGGAACTTGGAAGGTGAGTGGCTACACGAAAGGGGCTGACCAGATTTCTCGAGGCACTGTGTAATAGAGAATGGAAAGTCACATATATATATTTTTTTGTTATTAGCCTTGCTAGATGGAATCAGATTCATATTGGGAGTGTGCACTGGATGAATGATCTAGTAACTGTTCACGGAGGGGACATGTGGCATGGGATTACAACACTGGACATTGGATGCAACTTTGACTGTGGTATTGGATTTTCAACTTCCTGGGAAGGAGGTGAATCTGTTAAGTTATGGTATGTTCTCTGCTTATAACAGTTTACTTCTTTTTCTTATTATATTCCACCGATTAGCAATCACATGTACATAAAGTAAAGTGCAGATAGAACATTAAACGATCGATAGAAAAAAAGCCAAGACAAGAGACACAAGATGTGGCGGCTAGCCAAGGACAAACCCCACAATGTGTGAGGAAACCCTTTGATCAAATCTTTTTTTATCCTCAATAATTCAGCAGAGAGAAATAGTACAATAAATATGATTCATATCAGCAGTAGCAAGCCCTAGATCAACAGCATCAGCATTAGCGACCTCATTATCAAACTAGGGCAGACGATATCTCACAAATCGACCGTCGGATTGACATCATTCCACCACCAAAAGTTTCGGCTTCCAGAGAAGGTTTAGATGAGGATATATTCTAGGCCACGCAGGTCAATCTTTACTTCTGTAGTTGCAGCTTCAGTTTCAGTAGTTTCCGGCTTCAAACTAGGGCAGTCGATATCTTGCAAACCGTTCATCAGATTGACTTCATTCCACCACCAGAAGTTGTGGCTTTCAGAGGAGGTTCAGATGAACCTAAATTGTAGTTCCAAAGAGGAGATCTTCTAGGCCTAGAAATTCAATCTTTAGTTCTGTAGTTGCAGCTTCAGTTTCGGCAGTTCCTGGCTTCAAACTAGGGCAGTCGATATCTTGCAAACCGTTCATCGGATTGACTTCTTTCCACCACCAAAAGTTGTGGATTTCAGAGGAGGTCCGGATGATCCTACAGTGTAGTTCCAAAGAGGAGATATTCTAGGCCTCGCAAGTCAATATTTACTTCTGCAGTTGCAGCTTCAAATTGAGCAGCTTCCGGCTTCACATGTGTGAGAGAGAGAGACCCATTTTAGTGCAGTAGAGAAGAGACTCATATCTGCGCAGTAGAGAGAGAATTGTGATGAGATGAGTGAGTCCAAATGAGGAAAAGTCCTCTTATATTTATACACAATGTTGGTGGGTGAATAGATGCGACTGTTGGGCTTTTAAGCCTACATGAGCTGTAGGTCCGCTTGATAATAATTCCATAATCAAAATAAATTCATATCTCCATGAATACTTATCGGAATTGGATGATCTTTATATCAATCCTACACCTCGACGAGAGGAATCTAATAAAAATATTATCAGCCATGAATAAGATGACCCACATGAAGTTTTGCCCTAGTTGCCAATTTTAACACTCCCTCTCAACCATGGAGAACTTCATTTGGAATCTGTCTATCGGTCGTTACTATTCATCCATCAAATGCACTGCCCTGTATAGCCTGACCCTTGCCCTGCTCTGCTCAATTCTGCCTGATCTACTTTGAATTGTTCTGCCCTGTACTCATCTGTACTGTTCTGCTCTGCTTTTGTCCTAATTATGAAGAAGAAGAAATGATTGAGGTGTATCATATTGACTCAAAGTCAGTCTCATAGTATTTACCATTGGTCCCAAACCAGTCTCAACCAACCCGAAGTCAGCATCATAGTGAGTACAACTCCTACTGGTGCTAAGCCAGTATCATCCTCCACTGACTCAAACTCAGTCTCACAGTGCATACCACTGGTCCCAGACCAGTCTCAGCCAACCCGAAGTTAGCTTCATAGTAAGTACCACTCCTACCACTGGTCCCATACCAGTATCGCAGTCTCAGAGAGTGTACCACTGGTCCCAGACCAGTCTCAACCGACCCGAAGTCAGCGTCATAGTATGTACCACTCTCACTGGTCCTAGACCAGTACTGCACTAAGACGAAGTGAGTCTCAGAGTATATACCACTGGTCTCAGACCAGTCTCAACTGACCTGAAGTCAGCGTCATAGTATGGTACAACTCCTACCACTGGTCCCAGACCAGTATCATTGATCCTAGATCAATGAAGGTCATCCTAGCGTAGGGAGTACGGTAGATACAATGATGCATCCATCGGTACTACTATGGTCCCTAACTTCATTTCCCTACTCATTGATCTGATGAGAGGTACTTCCAATGAGTCCCATACTGCATGGGTAGGATGCCTCGACAGGAGAACTAATCAATCCTGTCCTCACAGGAGAACACACCAATCCTGCATCAATCAGAGTGCATACCACTGGTTCCAGACCAGTCTGAGCTGACCCGAAGTCAGCTTCATAGTAAGTACCACTCCTACCACTGGGCCCAGACCAGTATCGCAGTTTCAGAGAGTGTACCACTAGTCCCAGACCAGTTTCAACCGACCCAAAGTCAGCGTCATAGTATGTACCATTCTCATTTTTCCCAGACCAGTACTGTACTAACACGAAGTCAGTCTAAGAGTATGAACCACTAGTCCCAGACCAGTCTCAACCGACCTGAAGTCAGCGTCATCGTATGGTACAACTCCTACTACAATCGCCATGGAGAACACATCAATCCAGGCTGGCATGGAGAACACATCAATCCAAGCCTCACAGGAGAACACATCAATCCTGCTACAATGGAGAGCGAATCATCCTATTCCACAAGAGAGCGAATCATCTTGTTCCACAAGAGAGCGAATCATCTTGTTCCATAAGAGAGCGAATCATCTTGTTCCAGTGCGCACCAACCAGGGGAGGGTGAGCCACCCTGTGGTCATATGTTGCTCCAGTAGGAACTGTAAGCCCTCAGAGCTCCCAGAGCTCAATGTATGCAACATGCAGGACCCTTGTACAAGGGTTTCTTGCCGACTCCAAGTTGTTTGGGAAAATCATAGATTAGATCCTTCCTTGGGGCTTTGACAAGGTGTATCAACCTGCACATCATCTTAATGCAATGGAGCCTCCTTTCTCATTGACTTACCATATCCCAGATGATGTTGAATACGGGATTCCTCAATAATCGAATCCCACCTTTGGTTGTTACAGAGAATCACAATGGTATCCAATGTAAATTCAAACAGCTGATTGAAGAGATTTCGCAACCAGACTGCCTCACACGAGGTCATGCTAGCAGCAATATATAATGCTTCGGTGGTGCTTAAATCCACCGACTTCTGCTTCTTGCTCATCCAGGATATTGAAGCAGATCCCAAGGTGAAACAACACTTGGAAGTGCTCTTATAGTCCACCACACTGCCTGCCCAATCAGCATCAGTGTATCCAAGCAGTCTTACATCTGCAGCAGTGTATCTTAACACATTGTACCACGAAGATATCTCAAAATATTCTTGGCATCAATCCAGTGAGGCTCAACCAAATATGAGCTCACAATGCTAACAGTAAAACATATGTTCGGATGGAGGTTCACTGAGAACATCAATGCGAATGAGTTTATGAAACTCAGAGGCATTTCCCAAATCTGGTCTGACATCACTACCATATAACTTCTAAAATTTAAGATCCTCGAGGTAGTCACAGGCTTGCAGTCCACCATATCCAATATTTTCAGAATCTTCACCACATATTTTCCTTGAGACAGGAAAATTTCCCTTGGCTTTTGCCACACATCAAGTCCTAGGAAATAGTGCATTAGTCCTAGGTCCTTTATTTCAAATTCAGAAGCCAACTCCCTCTTACATTTTTGAATGAGAGGGTGTGCACCTGTTAGAAAGAGGTCATCCACATATAACACTAGTATGCGACGTTTATCATCTTCAACCTTAAAGTAAAGGTTAGGATCGCTTCACTCCTAGTGAATCCCAACTTCATCAAGTAGCTGTCGATCCTCTCATACCATGCTCGGGGTGCTTGCTTCAGCCCATAAAGAGCCTTCCTCAACCTGCATACATAAGATTTTCGATCATAAATCTCAAATCCTTCGGGTTGCTCCACATAGACATCTTCTTTGATCGAACCATGCAAGAACGCGGTCTTGATATTCATCTGATGCAGGTTCCATCCTTGTGAAGCCACAAGGGTTATGACCAAACGAATGGTCGTATATCTGCCAACAGGTGTAAATATCATAGTCTATACCTTCCTTCTGGGATAAACCACAAGCAACAAAATGAACCTTATACTTTTCCATACTTCCATTTGCTGCATGCTTTATCTTGTAAAGCCATTTTGAAGCAACAATTGTCTTATCCAGGATCTGGGAAATACTTCCCAGACATCATTCTCCGTAATAGACTCATATTCTATGGTCATAGCATACTTCCATAGTTAATTCTTGATGACATTTGAGAATGATGAAGGCTCATTTTGTATGATCGTGCTCATGATGGTCAGGTATCCCTGATACCTGTTAAGTTTCTTACTTTGATGGAAGGTTCCTCAAGGTGCAGCATGTCCTTCAGCATCATCAAGTAACCCCTTAAGCCATGAAGGCCTCTTTCTAGAAGAGGAAGGCTCATATGGAGGAGGATCAATCAGATCCATGGGTTCTTCTACATCGGGCATTGATTCGTCATCCTTTTCTTTCGGTTCCCTGGTGCCGGCTTCTTGAGAGCTCCTCAAAGTCATAAGATTGTTCACCTTGCTGAGAGCCATATCTTTGTCAAAGGTGACATCATGACTAATTATGACTTCCCTTTGACCGGCTACATATATTCTATAGCCTTTAGTATTTTCACCATAGCCCATGAAAATTCCCTTCTTTCCAAATGCACCCAATTTATTTCTTTTCTCTTTCAGCACATGAATATATACAGGGCTTTCAAAAATTCTAAAATGTGAAACATCAGGTTTCTTACCGGTGAACTTTTCTTCAGGAGTCTTCGAACCCAATGCTTGATGAGGGCATTGATTCATACATATACGGCAGTGTTTGTAGTTTCAGCCCATAGAAACTTCAGAAGTATTTGATCATGTAACATGGCCTAGACAACTTCCATCATCGTGTGGTTCTTCCTTTCCACCAGACCATTCTACTCAAGAGTATGTGGTGTAGTAGTATCCCTCTTAATGCCAACCTCAGGTATGCTTGAGTGAACCAACTGTAATATATCTGAGGTCTTGCTTTGCTTTAGGGGAATGGTCCCCTTTTGAGCTTTCCTTCAGCAAATCCCAGACATACACCTTCTTTCCTTACTTGGAATTCAGGCATCCCTGTTATCATCTTTCTTACATCGGGTAGATCTTTGTAATGAAGGCAGGAAAACCTCTGATGCCAAAGTTCAGACGAAAGAGATGTGTGAGAAGACATGACATCTAGCAGACTTCCATCGACCTAATATAATGAATCAACACTAAACCCAAGAGTAAAGGAATCTTTAACATTATTTTTCCATATACATACCTTGCCATTGCTAAAGGTAACCTTGTAGCCTTTGTCTTATGTTCCTAAGATGGACACTAGGTTCTTTTTGAGGTCAGGTGCATTTAATACATCCTGGACTTTCTAGCCTTCTTGAATGGTTGTCCTCTTCCTCGATCCCTAGCTCTCCTCTTACCTTTGTTGTTGAATTTTTCATTCCTTTGATTTTCCATAAGAGGGATTTTGATCATCATCCCAGTGTGAGTCCTTTTTATTTTTTTGACTTCTCCATTTTTCCATTTGTTCCAGGCAGTAGCTGATGCATTTGATAGAGGCTCAACAATATTGCTTCTCACATGATCCAACACTCCTTGATTCTCAAGGGTTAGATCAATAGAAAACTTCCATCTATGATAGTTAGGTTCTCACAGAGCTTGTCTTCAGCAGGAAAGAGTGTTGAGGACCCCATAGTTCTTTTAGGATAGCCTTGCTAATCTTCTCTTTGATGATGCTCTTGCTCTTGCTCGGGCTTTGTCTTCACCTCAGCTCTGATACCATGTTAAGTTATGGTATGTTCTATGCTTATAACAGTTTACTTCTTTTTCTTATTATATTCCACCGATTAGAAATCACATGTACATAAAGTAAAGTGCAGATCGAACATTAAACGATCGATAGAAAACAAGCCAAGACAAGAGACACAAGATTTGGCGGGTAGCCAGGGACAAACCCCACAATGTGTGGGGAAACCCTTTGATCAAATCTTCGTTTATCTTCAATAATTCAGCAGAGAGAAATAGTACAATAAATCTGATTCATATCAGTCGTAGCAAACACTATGTCAGGAGCATCAACATTAGCGGTTTCATTATCAAACTAGGGTAGACGATATCTCACAAACCGACCGTCGGATTGACTTCATTCCACCACCAAATTTTCAGCTTCCCGAGGAGGTTCATATGAAACTACAACACAGTCCAGACGATGAGATATTCTAGGCCACGTAGGTCAATCTTTACTTCTGCAGTTGCAGTTTTAGTTTTAGCAGTTTCCGGCTTCAAACTAGGGCAGCCGATATCTTGCAAACCGTTCATCGGATTGACTTCGTTCCACCACCAGAAGTTGCAGCTTTTAGAGGAGGTTTAGGTGAACCTACAACGTAGTTCCAAAGAAGATATCTTCTATCCCTCACAAGTCAATCTTTACTTCTGCAGTTGCAGCTTCAGTTTTAGCAGTTTCTGGCTTCAAACTAGGGCAGTCGATATCTTGCAAACCATTCATCGGATTGACTTCATTCCACCACCAAAAGTTACAGATTTTAGAGGAGGTTTAGATGGGCCTACAGTGCAGTTCCAAAGAGGAGATCTTCTAGGCATTGCAAGTCAATCTTTACTTCTGCAATTGCAGCTTCAAATTCAGCAGCTTCCAGCTTCACATGTGTGAGAGAGAGAGACCCATTTAGTGCAGTAGAGAAGAGACTCATATCTACGCAGTAGAGAGAGAGAGATGTGATGAGATGAGTGAGTCCAAATGAGGAAAAGTCCCCTTATATTTATACACAACATTGGGGGGTGAATAGATGCGACTGTTGGGCTTCTAAGCCTACATGAGTTTTAGGTCAGCTTGATAATAATTCCATAATCAAAATAAATTCATATCTCCATGAATACTTATCGAAATCGGATGATCTCTATATCAATCCTACACCTCTCGACGAGAGGAATCTAATAAAAATATTATCAGCCATGAATAAGATGACCCACATGAAGTTTTTCCTTGGTTTCCAATTTTAACAGAATCGTGATATTACTTTGAGGGTGGAGGTGTGATCCTTTTGATTCCCTTGTTGATTGATACATGAATAATATCCTTTTACTTGTTGATTTAGAAAATGTCCATATGTGTATGTGTGGTCACTGTAAATATCGTAATGAGCTGTGTTATAAAACTCCAATATGTGTTATGTTGTCATGTTGTCATGATGTTTTACTTATGAGGTCTTTGTGTTGTTTAACACTCAGGATGGTGTTACACAAGGGGTAGGGTTCTATAAAAGCCCTAGTGAATATTTTGTGTAATAAAAGTTAATAAAGGAAAAATAAGACCATGGGAAAGGGAAACTTATTCCAAGCTAAATGTTCGGAAAAGATATCCTAGTGGGCATCACTAGATGTGTGTTTTGGCTAAAGAAATTGGCAAAAGCTAATGCAAGGGCATTAAAAGGGAAAAGGGCATTTTTGGGACTTATGAAAATAAAGGAAATTAGGAGAAAAGTAAGGTGAAAGGTCATAAGTTGCATGTGAAGAGGAAATTGAAGAAAAATAATGGAAAATGAGGAAATTAGAGGCCTTATTAATTAAAATTCTTCTGAGGATTTGTTTGCAAGCTCTTGGCTCAAGGTTAGTTAGTGTGAAACTCTTGGTCAGTTCGAGATTGGAGCTCTCTCATTATCTCTCTCTCTCTCACTATTGGTCACATAGAATTTTCTTGGAGCACTCTAGCTTTCGATCAAGGAAGGAAAAGAAAGCAAAGGGAAAGGAAGGAAATAAATGATCAAGGAAGGAAAAGAAAGAAAAAGGAAAGGAAAGAAAGAAAGGGTCAGGGAAGGAAAAGAAGGATCAAGCAGCTTCAGCATGAATACTTGCAGGTAACCTTTTACATGTGTGATTTCCTAGCTGGTTTTGACATACATGGCTTTGCATGTTAGTGTATGGTTCTCTTCATGTTGGTGGCATGGTTTATGATAACGGTGTTTAGCCTAGACTTGCCTCTTTTTGGATGCCATGGTATGTTGGGATGTTTATTTTAGTTTTTGAGCTTTCGTTTTTTGATGGATTTCAGAATCCAGGGCGTTGGTCATCTCAAGGTTCATTCCCAAAGGCTTATGAATCCCTTTACCGATTTCTGTAGGATACACAATAAAGCCCGAGTAAGGAGTCTCGGTTTAGGGCCTAGTGATTAGGGATTGGATAGCTATAAATATTGAGAGACAACGAGATGAGAAATTTCTCAAGGATAGTGATGGATCGAGATGGCATTCTAATTTCAATTCAATTGTGATCGGAGCATCAGATTTGGTGTGATCATGAGTTGGTGAGGGTGGAGGTGGTTTAATATATTGAGTCACTTGGCTATTCTTGGATTTGTTGTTTTATGAGATCCCACATTCATGCTTGGAATATGGCATGGGGGTGACTGGCTAAAAGAAAGATTTGTTTCACCCATGTCTATGGTTGGGTGGTACATGGAAGTCTCGAACCTTGTCATATTTTCCTATGATTAATAAAAGCTAAGCTCTCTTACTCTTTCACTTCTTTATATGTGGATTTAATGGATGTCATATCTCTTATATTTATATGGTTTTATGTTGGTTGTAAGCATGGTTATATCACTGGTTCATGACATGGTTATTTCACGTGTTTACTTGTAATTGTTAAAATGATGGATGCAAGACCTAATTGATGTTATAATAATTCAATGGAGAAGGCAGTGATCCTTCTACTTATGTTTCATGATCCTTCTAGTTATGTTTCATAAGCGCTTTCAGTCATTCATGCTCTGTCTTCTATCCTAGACCTGTAGGTTACATTGATGCCAAGTTTTGGCAGAAGGTCAGTCCCAATTAGCGTGCTCAAGCCTAATCTTGAGGTTGGTTTTGATTTATTAGCATTTTCATCATCTACACAACGACCTCCAAAAACGCTTTCTCGAACAACCTCCTTTATACCTTTATACAACTTTCTCCACACAAGCTTTCTTCATACACCATCCTTTATACATATTCCTCCACACAACCACCTCCGCAGAACCATTTTTGCACAACCACTTCTGCACATACTTCCTCCTAACATCCTTCCTTGAGATTTTGTTTTGTTAATGCGGATATAAATTATTTCTCATTGCAATAAGTTTCACAATAGGTTGTTGTCCATGCCGTTTTTTTCTTAATTTAAAAACACAAAAAAATGAGAGGGAGAGGAGTTTGAGGGCTCACCCTGAAGTTGGATTGGGCTTAAGCACACTACTAATAGGCCATTATTGGAAACTTGACTTTCCCAATCTATACTTTGTATACGTTAATCCAATTTCTTCTATCCTTGTCTTTGCTCCAATTTTGAGTTATCTTCAAGTCTAAACCCTTCGCCAAGGACCCATTTTCTATATCCTAACAACACTACACAACTAAGAAACCCTAATGATAGCTAAGGCTGTCCTAAAGCCCACCACCCCTATTAGATCTAGGCTTGATGCATCGCAGTGTTGGATCAATAACTCAAAAGTGGAAATTGCATCAAATATTGTTTACGAATTTATTATTGTTTCCAATTAATTAGTAATTTGAATAAAATCACTAGATATGAGAAAATAGTGACAAGCAAATTGACCATAAAATTGGAACCACCTTTGAGTCATATAATGTGAAGAAATGCATCGAATTTGGCTTAATCAATATGCAAAGGTACGTTTATGTAATAGAAATTCAAATTTTGTGCATCTCGCATGAACTCTTTCTTCAACAAATAATTTTAAGCTAAACACATAAAAACGAGGCAAAGAAGGGACTGCTATTTCCTGTGGGAAAACGAATTATTGATGCAAGTGCAAGCTTAGATAGTACTTAGTTGGTGGTTGGAAGACACTTCAGTAAGGCTTTTGTAAACTCTTCAAACATATATCCTTTTTATATATCTAGTTTTTGTACATCCAACATGCCTTGCGCATTGAGAGACCTAGTAATGACTTGCATCATTTTTTCAAAGTCGATAAGACATTACGTGATAAATAAAAAACTGCTTTAAAATTAATTATTTTCCTATTTGGAATTCATTTAAAAATATTGCAACTAGTAGAAATGAATGTGCAAATATTTCCTTATGTGGAGCTTCTCACATAGTGAAATTTCTGCATGAATGCAGAGCTTTCACCACAGTGAAAACTCTGCACATTGGTTTTCTGCACAAGCAAAGAAGGATTTATGAATAAATTATCTCAGACCTTATTTGAATATACATATATGTTGTCTCCATACTGGTGCAATTCTGTGAGATTCGTCGTCTATGTCAGACACACCTCTATTGACAATTTGTGTATATGTATTTAAAGTAGAGAGCTTTAGCTTGAAAATGACGCCATAATTTGATGGATTCTCATTTGATCTTCTCGGTAATATGTCTTATAAGCCATATAACTTATGTGAGTACCTATGATCCTCAAGAAATTGGTGGGGAATCTAGCGACATGTCATCGCGACACTGGTGCCAGTCCATGAGGTTCGTCGTCTATGGCAAACACATCTCTATTGATAATTTTTGTATATGTAGTTAATGTGGAGAGATTTGGCTTGGGAATGATGCCATCATTTGATGGATTCTTAGTTGAGCTTCTAGGTAATATGTGTTATAAGACCTATTTCTTATGCGAGTGCCTATGATCCTCAACATTCAATGTATATACTTACGTCATATTGTTCTATGTATATTTCAATCTTTTGTTTATGCTTTAACTACATTTAATATTCCTTGGTTTATGTTAATGAGATGCAAAGTTTAGTGATTACTTACAGATCCTCTTCCCATTCAGTCAAGACTTTTGCAAACAACACAAAGTTTAGGAACCTAACTATGGTACCTTTACTTATGCATAATGCAGAGGTACAGACCCTCGCACTTCGCATTATGAAATTCCTCCACGGAATCTCTACTACGACAACGTTCAAATGAAATGTGGTTGGTTTACCTCCGATGCAATGGTACGTACATACCTAAACACGTCAACTATAGTTAACACACGTGCTGGGCACTATAAATTGCACAAATTGCACAGATGGTAGAAACATTTGTTTCCATCTCTCCACACAATGGGTTAACAATGTGTTGTGCAGAGATTTTCATTGTGATAAGGTGTGGAGTAACTCTACATAATACAATTTTCTGCCTAATGGATCTCTCATCATAATGGTTTAACAATCTCAATATTTTGTCAGTGCTCAATATTAGTTTGCCGTAAGCTCCACATAATCGAACGTAGGCACATAAGAACAATCTTGCATGTGAGGCTTGAAATGCTACTATTAATTAATACAAATGGTGTGTATCATTGGCTTTCCTAACTTTTAATTTTGACACTTTGACCAGAACCACCCATATTAAAAGTTTACTCATGAAACACATAACACATTAACTTTCATGTGGTCGATTGTGGATGTCACTTCACATGGTACGAAGCCATGGTTGCTATTGGGAAGATAGTAAAATTTAATTTACTAAAATTAAAGTTAATTTACTAAAATTATTTTCCCTTTGGAATATTAATCTATTTTGAGGATTAATTTTGAACCAATGAACCCATATTAGATAAGTTTACAATATTTTTTCGATGTTTCGTTTGTGCCAATCACATAATTGAAGCATGTAAAAGTAGGGAGTTAGATTTTCTTTTTATACAAATTACTTAGAAGTAATTATCCAAATCACAACTCTTCAATTCTTCAATAACCATTAGATATAATGTTCATTAATACATCAAGTAAATTGCAGTAAAAGACAGTAAGTTGTATAACCAATTTCATAACCATTAACCACCAATGTATAAACTACCTCATGAACCTTGCGTCCATGTCATGAATTTCCTTTACCATACAAATTAATCACATACTTTGGACATTATGATTATCACATCAAATAAAGAATCATCACCATCAAGGATTCAACATCATGAGATGCAAAAGGCAATCACACCATTGAACACCGATATACCCTAGAAACCCCGTAGGGAGAAAACAAGCAAACGTTTAATCTTATTATTAAACGCTCGTGAGGGTTTTCACCCCTCACTCAATGGCTCATAAGGGATTGCATCCCTTAACCATTATTATGAAATCATTATAATTAATTTTCATTAAGATATTACATAACTAGCTAAAAGCTAAAACATTTTCCATGAAACCCTTTCCTTACATACCGCCACATGGAACATTCCTTGTGGTGTGATTGTTCTAACGATGGATGATCCTGCAACTCTAACTTATCTGCATGGACCATTAATCCCTTTCCTGCCACAATGTTAAACATCACTTTTCTTTGGCACCAACCTCCATCGTTTCCTGTTAATGAGTCGTCAACAAGCTTGGCAACGAGATTAGATACCATATTAATCAATCTATTAGCAACCTCCAAGAGGGATCTTTTAACTTCTACTCATATGCATGAGCAAGCATGAAGTACTATATAACTAGTACATATACTCAAGTAAATATTGTTTTTCCTCCTCAATGTTCATTTAGTCTAATGCATAATTCTCTTTTTAAGAGTTCCAACCCATTAGTTCTACCAACATGTATAACACAATCGTTATATTTTCATACATGTAATAAACTGTTATTTTTATGCTTAAGCAGATATGTTTTTTTCATATAACTATTTTTCGAGAACTCAACATAGTCTCTTTAACATACAAAGAGTATAACTCCATATCACAATGAATATTCTTTGTGCATACCATAACATATCATATTAGCCCATCTTTAATAATTATATTAACTAGCATTTCCCTTCGCATAAGCACATACTCTTAGAGGACAACACACTAAGGCATTCCTTTGAAGGGACTAACTAAAACATCAGTTATAATCTTATTACATGAAAATTTACATAAACTTTCACAAAAGATCTAATCCTTGAGATATTACTTTTGACGCATGAAAATATATCAAACAATCTCACCCGACTGTAGTCTTTTCCCGCATGCAAATATATATCCTTTCTAATGAAAGCTAACACAAATCTCATGTGCATACACATCTCATTCAATAAGAAACTAAGATAATAGTTATGCTTGCATAAAAGTAATCACATATCATTTCCTAACAAAATGACTCAATAGTTCTTCAATCCCTACAAAGAATATATATCTCTATTACACATTGACTATCTATGTGCCTATGAGCACATCATTAGCTATTACTATCATGCATGCAATGCATAATTATTTCACAAGAAACTTCGAAATTAGCTACTATCACAAAGAATTTAAGCATATATCCACTTTCAAGAAAATGACAAGTGACTTGGTATTTTACACACAAGATTCACATGTAATCATTCTAAGAGAAAAACTACATATTTTCTTTATAAGAAAAAACTACATACTCTCTTAGCTTCTTGATCCACACTTTCTTCACATTCTCTTTTGCATACTATTATGCATATGTTATCTATATTTGGTCAGAAATCTTTCAACAAGATATCCAAATTAAACATACTTATATTTTCCTTTCAAGAAAGCGAGCAAGACACTTATCTTATTCATGGTAGCCTCCTTGCCTCCATCTTGCTTTGGAATCCAGATCCGGTAGAGACACGGATCTGTAGTGGCTCTGCGAGTTCATGCCCATTGTGGAAAAGCATTTCCAACCAACTCTACATCTGCGTCCATGTTCATGTGCTCAAGAAAGATTGATCTCAGGAAAAACTGACACGTCGTTTTTTTCCTTGACAGATAAACCATTAGAACCCCAATCGGCCCCATTCAGAACGCTGGTTAACCTATCATGGATAAAAATCACGTTATCACCTGGGCAGAGGTAATTAACCATGACCCCTTTCACTGCAAAGGCACTCTCGTCACTCAGATTCACTGCTATGGAGATCTTTCAATGAGCGCCCCTACTAATCATGTTGTTGTTGTAGTGAGCAAGAAGATCAAAGCCCAAAGTTTAGAATGTTCGCATGTCTCACCTCCAACCTCCACTAGAGGGGTCACACAATGGCCGAAGGCAGAAGATCGTGGCCATTTTTCAATTGGTTGGAACCATATCTCACTGTCATTTTCACGTTGGGAGTAAACATGTCAACCACATCACTGATATCTTTAGCCACACCTAAGGGCTTTATCAGTCGAACTACCATTCCGTTGGTAAAATTTATGAAAACCACTCAAAGTGAAAGATAAAACTGTTGAATTAGATTGAAATCCACTATTCTAAAGCTCTTTTAAAAGGATTATCTTTGACTCAACTCTACCAATTACAGCTCTACACTTACTTCCATCGACATAACAATTGATATACACATGAGACATCGAATCGAGCAGAACTATCATGCCAGCACAAAGCGTAACATCGAAGAAGCTTGATTAACTAGGTTTAGCATAAAATGATTTCCTTTAAAAGCCCCATGAATGGATAATTTCAGCTTTTTCCAGAAAGAACCGAATCAACAGCCATGTGGTTTTCCTTTTTTTTTTCCAAGATCCCCTTTCTTGATTTTCCCGCAATCAGTTTCTCAACTACAAAGAATCAATTAATAATTGATTCTTAATTTGAAATTACTTTTACGCAGGGTTATTTATGATAGGGATATTACATACTCCCCCCGTTAACAAGAACACCATCCTCGGTGTTCATCTCTCGATGGAACCTTAGATCTTACTCATGATATGAACATCTAAACCGCACAAAAGGTGGTCCTTTCTCTTTAAAATTAGATATTTCATTCCAAGAAATGACAATAAACAAAATACTAATGTTATAACATAAGAAAGATCAATAGTTATAAGCATTCATAACTGCAAAAATATGCAAGTTCTAATTTCCATTATTTGACCCGTATTCAAATTAATAATAAACAATTCTCTATGTCAACTTACCATTACTTACCATCTACTCTTAAAAATCATGAGTACTTTCACGTAAGCATTTTAATGGTGGTTGGACAACCGATCAACCCTCCATGGTAAGTAAATCTTGTTATGTATGACTAACAAATTCAATCGCATTAGTCACAATATTTCGAGTCAAATGAAATACTGTTAACTATCAATCAATTGTGCAATGTTAGATGACTTTTAAATCAAAGTACTTTTACAAGTACCTTAAAGAGCTCATCACTACTCCACAAGAACACTGAATTAATTCTCACTAAAGACATCCAAAGAGTACTTCTAAAATTAGTAAAAGAGCACTTAGCTCTCTAATCATCAAAATAGTCAATCACTGCATCAAGTGAAAATTGTCTTAGCCCCTACCAAGACAATCACAAGATTAATAATACAACAAAGGAATTGAAATTTCCAATAACTCCTTATTGAGCACCAAACTCATTTCCTGTTAAATGTGCATAACATATTTTACACAGCTATATATAGAATTCATTTTTTACATAACATATAGTTGATTAGTTAATTTCTTTAGCTATGAGAATCACAATAGACTAATGAATTCCCAACCCATGGGAACTTGTTTCCACAACCAAATAGAGCCATTTCCACATCTAGACAGTTTCTTGGATCGATACCTTACCAGGTCTAACATGGAATTCCACTAGCCAACCAGCTCAAGAATTCCAATGACCACATAGGGTCCAATATAGGATTCCTCTAGGCAACATCCTACCTATTCCTCTAACAGCGTCCCGTCTATGAAGAATTTTGGGCCTCCTCCAACAGGCTCCAAATGAATAGAGTTGCCTCCGGCTTTTTACCCTCTTCACCATCTTGGCAAACTCTTTTCCCTTATTGAGATCATTGATCTCTAGGGAGAGGAAATCCAGGCAAACAAGTACCTTCAACCCCTCCGGGCATGTAACTGCCATCAACCCAAGGCATTGAATCTAGGCAGAAAAGTACCATCAACCCCTCTGAGCAGGTAACTGCCATCAACCCAAGGCATTCAATCCGGGCAGACAAGTACCATCAACCCCTCCAAGCAAGTAATTGCCATCAACCCACTATCTGCAAATGTATGGCATGTTAAATTTCTCTTTTATTATTCTTTCCCAAAGCAATTTACGTAATGAAACATATGAACATTATCATTAACAAAATAAACATGCATGTACACCATGCATTTACACTTAACCCTCATCATGGGTCCACAACATCTAGATTGATGGGAAACATATCTATCATACATGTTGTATGAATTTAGATTTTCCAAATAACACAGTTCATGCATTATTATTTCTCATTTATGATTGCAATTCACATTGCAACAATCTATGTGATGAGTTTTATTGTTGCCATTAAGCTACATCTACTTAATCTCATCAGCAACATTAATTATGAATATGCATCAGTTAACAAGTATTCAATTTTCCAAAATTTTCATGCGTACAATATTGCCATGTATAAAAGCGTATGCAAATATAAATGTCAACAATAGTTGAGTTAATAATCTAAACATTTCGAATTTCCCATAGTCTGTTGTGTGAATCCAAATTGTCATTAATGGTGTATTATCTTACGTTTACTATGGCCAGCATTGGCCATGCATCATTAATATAATTAAGCATAATCAAGGTGTTTTGACCACCCTTTGTTCAACATGAATAACTAACAAATTAAACTACCCTTACCAGAAGAAATTCCTCTACTTATGCAATTAGAAGCATGATCCCCTAAGTGTCACACATGCACCAGAGTTACCACTTGATGTTAGATGCAACAACTATCTTATCACTACTATGTGACCATTTCAGAATAATGACTTCAAGGAGACATTACGGAAATCATTAAGATCAACACACTTTAGTTATCATTTTCCAACTCCTTAAGCATGGTCAAAGGAATACTCACATGCACATCAAGCGCTATCTGGTCATCACCAGACTTAGTGATTCTTTTCCCTTCTACGTCTATCCCCACAGCATGATCTTCTTCCTTCTCCTTGTTTCCTTTTCCTTTGGAAGCATCTATAATTGGGGAAGGTAGTTAGAGTTTACTGGCAACTGCATTAACACAGGTAGTCTATTTATGAATGAGTTGTCACATGTAATTATACCATGAATGGGTCCTAGAAATGTTACCCACTGGAAATGTTACCCACTGAACATGCCCCTACAATTAACTTCCCACTGGAATGCAACATGTATAAGAAATATGTCATTCCCCTAGTAGGGATAATTTCAACCATCATTAAATAGATGCTCAATTGATTTTTATCTCACAACAAGTAATGATTAACATAAACACATACCATGCTAATGAATCTCAAAGAATTAGAGGGAAACATCATTAAGTCTATTAAGACATAAGCATATACTATTCATCAAGCATTCTCATGGTGAATAAAATTAAGAACTCTTCTCATAAACAACTGGAACTATAGCATAGAGAGAGTAAAAATCATCATACACACATTCCACGCATGTGACACCAATCAAAGAATCATTTGTTTACGAATTGTAATAATCTTAAATCCAATGCAATTAATGCATATAAGTTCTATTGGTTAGTCATACAATACTAACCAATCTCAACTACCAATCATCTTCATGTATCTATGACAAGACTAAATCAAGACTTAGTTATTACAATCAAGTCTCACTACTGACTTATTGTATATTTCCAATATCTAAAGGGGTTCTTACAACGCATTTTTAAAACACTATGTCGTCAAATCCAAGGACACCCCCATTTTTTACACTCATGCATTGACTCATTAAAATTAGTTCATTGCAACTTCAATCTTGTTTAATAAATGCATCATTGTTATTGCCATATTTGCAAATCAAAAGTGGGTAGTTGATTGTCACTTTCGTCAATGAGTGTTCAATATTGTTCATAAGTGTAATGAGTGTTCAAAATTGTTCTTAAGTGCGAAAAAAGTCTCATTGTCTTTTATCCTCATCAGGAATACAATGTCATGAACATAGTTATGCAACAACTTTATTACTTACTACTCAAAGCAGTTATAAACATGAATCACACATATCTAGTTAAACACATACCTGATTTAATGCCACTGGTGGCGTAACTCAATTTCTTTTCCGCTTACCAATTCCCAAAGGCACCAATACTGCAACCTTTAGCTCTGATACCACTTGTAATGTACCCCGGTAACCTCGCATATAAAAGTAGGGAGTTAGAATTTTTTTTATACAAATTACCCACAAGTAATTATCCAAATCACAACTCCTCAATTCTTCAATAACCATTAGATATAATGTTCATTAATACATCAATTAAATTGCAGTAAAAGACAGTAAGTTGTATAACCAATTGCATAACCATTAACCACCAATGTATAAACTGCCTCATGAACCTTATGTCCATGTCATGAATTTCCTTTAGATACAAATTAATCACATACTTTGGACATTACGATTATCACATAAAATAGAGAATCATCATCATCAAGGACTCAACATCATCAGACACAAAAGGCAATCACACCATTGAACATGAATATACCATAGATACCCCATAGGGTGAAAACCAACAAACGTTTAATCTTATTATTAAACGCTCGTGAGGGTTTCCACCCCTCACTCAATGGCTCACAAGGGATTCCATCCCTTAACCATTGTTATGAAATCATTACAATGAATTATCATTAAGATATTACATAACTAGCTAAAAGCAAAAACATTTTCCATGAAACCCTTTCCTTACATACTACCACATGTAACATTCCTTGTGGGGTGATTGTTCTAACAATGGACGATCCTGCAACTCTAACTTATCTACATGGACCATTAATCCCTTTCCTACCACAATGTTAAACATCACTTTTCTTTGGCACCAACCACCATCGTTTCCTGTCAATGAGTCATCAACAAGCTTGGCAACGAGATTAGATACCATATTAATCAATCAATTAGCAACCTCCAAAAGGGATCTTTTAACTTCTACTCATATGCATGAGCAAGCATGACGTGCTATATAACTAGTACATATACTCAAGTAAATATTGTTTACCTCCTCAATTTTCATTTAGTCTAATGCATAATTATCCTTTTAAGAGTTCCAACCCATTAGTTCTACCAACATGTATAACACAATCTTTATATTTTCATACATGTAATAAACTATTATTTTTATGCTTAAGCACATATGTTCTTTTCATATAGCTATTTTTCGAGAACTCAGCATAGTCTCTTTAACATACAAAGAGCATAACTCCATATCACAATGACTATTCATTGTGCATACCATAACATATGATATTAGCCCATCTTTAATAATTATATTAACTAGCATTTCCCTTCGCATAAGCACATAATTTTAGAGAACAACACACTAAGGAATTCCTTTGAAGGGACTAACTAAAACATTAGTTATAATCTTCTTACATGAAAATTTACTTTAACTTTCACAAAAGATCTAATCCTTGAGCTATTACTTTTGACGCATGCAAATATATCAAACAATCTCACATAACTGTAATCTTTCCCCGAATGCGAATATATATCCTTTCTAATGAAAGCTAACACAAATCTCATGTGCATACACATCTCATTCAATAAGAAACTAAGATCATAGTTATGCTTGCATAAAAGTAATCACATATCATTTCCTAAGAAAATGACTCAATAGTTCTTCAATCCCTACAAAGAATATATATCTCTATAACACATTGACTATCTATGTGCCTATGATCACATCATTAGCTATTACTATCATGCATGTAATATATAATTATTTCACAAGAAACTTCAAAATTAGCTACTATCACAAAGCATTTAAGCATATATCCACTTTCAAGAAAATGACAAGTGACTTGGTATTTTACACACAAGATTCACATGTAATCATTCTAAGGGAAAAACTACATATTTTCTTTATAAGAAAAAACTACATACTCTCCTAGCTTTTTGATCCACGCTTTTTTTAGATTCTCTTTTGCATACTATTATGCATATATTATCTAGTTTTGGTAAGAAATATTTCAACAAGATATCCAAATTAAACATACTTATATTTTCCTTTCAAGAAAGTGAGCAAGACACTTATCTTATTCATGGTAGCCTCCTTGCCTCCATCACCGTTGCTTTGGAAGCCAGATCCGCCAGAGACACAGATCTGTAGTGGCTCTACGAGTTCAGCCCATCATGGAAAAGCGTTCCCAACCAACTCTACATCTGCATCCATGTTCATGTGCTCAAGAAAGATTGATCTCAGGAGAAACTGACACGTCATTGTTGTCCTTGACGGATAAACTGATAGAACCCCAATCGGCATCATTCAGAACGCTAGTTAGCCTATCATGGAGGAAGATTAGGTTATCAGCCGGGCAGAGGTAATTAACCACGACCCTTTTCACTGCAAAGGCACTCTCGTCGCTTAGATTCACTGCTATGGAAATCTTTCGATGAGCACCCCTACTAATCATGTTGCTGTTGTATCTAGCAAGAAGATAAAAGCCCAAAATGTAGAATGTTCGCATGTCTTCGCCTCCAACCTCCAACAGAGGGGGCACACAATGGCCAAAGGTAGAAGCTCGTGGCCATTGTTCACCTGGTTGGAACCATATCTCATTGTCATTTTCACGTTGGGAGTAAACATGTCAACCACATCACCAATATCTTTAGCCACTGCTAAGGGCTCCATGAGTCGAACTACCATTCCGTTGGCGAAATTTAGAAAACGACTCAAAGTGAAAGAGAAAAAAATTGAATTAGATTGAAATCCACTATTCTAAAGCTCTTTGAAAAGGATTATCTTCGACTCAACTCTGCCAATTACAGCTCTACACTTAGTTCCATTGACATAACAATTGATATACACATGAGACATCGAATCGAGTAGAACTATCATGCCAGCGCAAAGTGTAACATCCAAGAAACTTGCTTAACTAGGTTTAGCATAAAACGATTTGCTTTAAAAGCCCTGTGAATGGATAATTTCAGCTTTTTCCAGAAAGAACCGAATCAATAGCCATGTGGTTTTCCTTTTTTTTTTCAAGATCCCCTTTCTTGATTTTCCCCCAATCAGTTTCTCAACTATAAAGAATCAGTTAATAACTGAGTCGTAACTTGAAATTACTTTTACGCAGGGTTATTTATGATAGCGATATTACAATATAACAATTTTTGGCTTTTTAGTTAGAAATCAAAGCCAATTATATTAGATAAACCTTACATTCATCTTTCATGTTTAGTCTGTGAAAAACACATTATTGAATACAAATTATGAAGAGTGTCACTAATCAAGTAAGGCAAATTCGTTAACCCTCCTACGCATAATTGAAAATTCATTTTGGAATGAGAACTCACTCTCATCTATTGTTAAAATAGAATTTGACAAGAGTGTACTCTATTTGGACATTAATCAATGGTGTAGAATGCATCAATAAAATCAAAACAACGAATGTATAGAACTTGAAATGAAGACACTAGATTGTTAGATTTGTTGCTAATTTGCAGGATTCTATTAAAGAAATTTCAAAGAAACATTGTTCATTGTATAAAGAATAAATATCACACTAAATTCATTCCTAGAACCACTCGTACCCGTTAACCCTCCCACACAGAATTGAAATTTGATTCTTGAATAAGATAAATTTATCAAAGACCACCCACGGTAAATTTTCTCTCATCACATGTTCAAATAGAATTAACACTGTGAGTTACTACATGGCTTCAAATGAATTCAGTTATGTGGAACTCTTCACTCCACTCAATTTTAGGGACTTTTTCGCTTACATAGAGGGCATGGAACCGCATCACTTTTCTTACCATTGGGAATTTAGCAATACCATAATATTGTCAATGTCAGAGCATTCACCAATGGAATGACCACTTACCAAATTAGTATTTTATTAATTTTAAATTAATTGCGACTCTCCACAGGGGAATTATGTCCCATCAGAGTTGCTTGAGCCAATAAAAAATTACAAATAATATTTGCAGGAAATTAGAAATTTATTTTTAAGTTTATGGAAAATAGAAATGTTCAACATTTTCCCAAATATTTTGTTAAAATTTAAAAAAAAAAACTAATAATGCAAATTCAACACACTTTGAGTACAAGATGCATGCTATAGTCCCCGAGGAGGCACTGACTAATAATATATTTCAATGTAAATAATAAATTTCAACATCGGCCTCAAGTAGATTATTATCATATATTGAATAACACACCTTTGAAATGTTTTAAGAATAAGATATGTGTGTGTGTGAGAGAGAGAGAGAGATGATGATGAGACAAAAAATGGTTTTCTAGACTCAAAGAAGGTAAGATAACGCTTGGAGCTCTTTAGAATTTTATTTCTATCATCTAAAAACATTAAGAGAAGTTTTGCAAGACTATCATAGTTCTATTGAGTTATATCATCAAGAAGGTTGGCAATGTAGAAAATATTTTGAAATTTAGATCTAATCTAAGTTTACGATGAAAAATATATGATACTTTTTTTCATCATAAATTGTCTTATTGTCACAAATGTGGCAATCTCTCATTCAAAGGGGTTTTTGGAATTTACCAACTACTAGTTTCACTATGGAGCTCATGACAAATTGTTCTTATTTTAGTAAAACTTATTTTCTTCTTCACACTAGTGAATAAATAGAAATATTATTTTTTTATAAATTTGGGTTGATAACCTCCTTATAGTATATTAATTTCCTTTTTCCCTCAAACACATCACATTACAATTTTCCTTAAAATTTGAGCTTATAACACATTAATATTATCATTATTATGCAAATTGATTTATTTCTTTATCACGCAATGGTTGAGCTATTATCTACCATCCTCATGCCATCCCTGATCAACACTCCTTGGTATGTATATATATGTAAATCCCTTCTTAAAATTGAAAATATTGATAAAAGGTTTTCATATTTGGCACATTCAAACCCTTTCTTAACAATACACATATATTTTTTTTTAAATTGAAAAAACTTGTGAAAAGGTTTGCTTACTAGCTTGAATTTTTCAGGAATGTGCATGTTAAAATAATTTAGATGTTCTTAAAAGAATTCCCATGTTACTAAAGAATGTGTGTTTTCTCAAAAGAAACTCCACATCCCTAATTACATGTGTACACTTAAAAAAACACACATACAATTTCAGGAATGATCATGTACTAGTAGCCATGTGTGCACACTTTTATGACTAAAGTATTTTATCCAAATTGTACCTTTCATGATTGGGATATTAGTGTAATTAGAATATTTGAATATGTACTAGGGTCCTTAACGTGGTAAGGAAAGAATAAATATACCTTAGGCCATATAGGTTGCTTCTATGTATGAACATCATTAGACCAACAACTTGAACTACCACACAATACCTTTCAAGGTTATCCCTTCCTTTGACTAGGGATATGCGTGCTATTAGAGGGATTATGATATGAGTGACATGATTCCTTATTCCTTAGAAATATTTGAAATATAAAACCTAATCCTAATACCACAAATGAGGCTTCTAAGAATCAAGGTTGAAGTATGACACCTTGATCCACTATAGATGACCTTTTAGGCATATCCTAATAATTGAACAATTGATACTGATAATATTCTAAAGTTCTTATAACTAAGTATTGGCTTTACTATCTTATGTATCATTGGGGGGAGGGGGGATTGGTATGTTGCAAGTTATAAATGAATATTATATGAATTAAGATGCCAGAAAATTACATCACCTCCAATAGGGATATTTGGCATATATGTGGATTTATGTGCACCGCTACAATTTTTTAGCATAAGCTAGGGGTCAAACATTCCCCAAAATGGTGGTAGGAACAATTCTATTCGTTAGAGATGTAAGGAATATTTCAAGCATATATGGGAAAGAAATATAAAATGAACCCATACACCACCTCCAAAGTTCATCCCACACCTCTTACTAAGTCATATTGACATCATTAGGGTTTCTGCAGAAGTAGCTTTTGATCTGAAGAATTGAGCCAAGGTCAAGTGAAGGAACATTCTTAGTAGGCCTAGAAATTATTTTTTAGGATTAAGTTGCACCATGAAATTGAAAAACCACCACAAATGGTTTTTGGATGATATTTATCCTCAATTTGTAATATGGGAACTCATGGAATTTTTTGACAACCAATTATAGGCCACAAGGAAACAAACATGACCCAGGGAGGAAAATAAAAGCCTAGGACCTAAAGTAAAATCCCGTGTATTTAACTCTAAGAATAATACCTCAAATCACCACCTGCAATGTATTTAGAATTACATCTACCTCCTAGATGGAATATGGTCATCATTAGGAGGTTTTCAACTATGAATATGAGTCTCATTGCCTTGGCCATGGTTGGGGGAGGAAATTAAATCCCTAAAGGTAGGTTCTAGGGTTGAAGCAACATGGATGAGGAATTAAACCACCACATAGGACATTGTATGATATCTTTTGTTTTTTAAGAAGGAATATGGGCTCTATTAAAATATTTTTAGCACTATATTTGGGTCATCATTACTACAACATGGTTGGCAGAGGAAATATTAGCTCTGAAAACTTTTATGTGTTTTGGGAAAATAATGTCACCTTAGGATGGACCTTGAGGACTTAGACATGGTTAATGGAGTATGTATGAACTTTAGGCCATAATGAAAACTTTTAGCCATCAAAGACCATGAAGGATGCCTCAAATAATGAGACATGTCCTTGTGAGGGTATCCTTCACTTATGAATGTGGATGTTAGTTCTGCTAGGTGGTTATTAGAATTATGTATGTTTTCTAACACCGTCAAAATGATACTTTAAAGAAATCCATGTGTTTTCTCCTAAGGTAACATTTGAGGCATGTTTAGCATGGCATTTCTTAGATGCCATGAATATTTGAGGTATCTTGAGTATCCTCGACAATAGTTGGGGGAGGAATCATATTCCCCAAACCCTAAAGGTAGTTTCTAACTGTGGAGGGATATGAAAAATGACTTGTACCAGCACATAAGACCTTTATATGGGTTCTTTGGCCCTTAGGAAAGGATATTAGCTCTATTGGAATGTTTTTAGTACTATTTGGGTCATATGGCCTTGAACATGGTTAACGGAAGAAGTCCTAGCATTAGGTCCTAAAGAAAGCCTCTATGCATCTAAAGGAAATAATTTCACCTCAAACATGGGTCTTAACTCTTTGATCCCTTAACATGGCTAGGATATGACCATTAGGATGGAAAGGAATATTCTATCCATCGCGAGCCAAAAAGGATGCCTTAAAAGACTACACATGGCATTATGGGCATGTTCATCACCTATGATTGGATATGTAATTGACACTAGGTTGTTTTGAGCAGGTTGTATATATCCTATAATCCTATAAATTATTTAGGAAAGAAGGTCATGCCTTAGGTCGAAGAGAAATCCTTAAGGCATCTAGGATAGCCTTAAACTTGTTAGGGGAGGAAAATTAGGCCTTAAGACCTAAAGGTAGGTTCTAAGGCTAGAAGGACATGAATGCTGATTTGAACCAACACATATGACCTTTATATGGAATACTTTGACTTTAACAGGGGTTAAGTGAGTTGTAAGCTTTTTAGCACTATATCTAGGTCATGGAATTTTAATAATATTTTGGGGAGGAATCCATATAATTAGGCTTTAGGAAAAGTGTTTAGCCATTTCGGGTCAATAATTCCACTTCAAACATGATTCGTTTGTTCTTGGACATAGTTAGGAGATGAAACATTGATCTTCATATATAAAGTAATTTTGTGTCCAACTAATTTTCCTCCTTTGACTATGTCAAGGGCTTCAATACTCATAACTAGTTGTCAAAATCTTCTAATGTTCCATGTATTCATAGTTGGATGACAGGGATGCCCTAAGGATGTGATGCGTGGTGGTGGTTCACATTTTTGTTCTAGGGACCATGATACTTAGTGCTAAGGCCCATTTTTCCTTGACTTCTCATCTTAAACAATGTAGTACAAATATTTAATTCTTATACCCTATTATGTCATTGAATCATATCACTAGTTTGAGATGAGGGGTATATATTAGGGAAAATAATTCTCACAAAAGTGTGCACACATATTTTTTTAAAAGAACATGTGCTCTTAAAATCATGTGCACAGTCCTAAAATATCATGCAAATTACCAAAACTGCACGTCTTCTTTTAGGAATCTCCACATGCTATTAAAAATGTGTGCATGGTTTTGTAAATGTACATGCACATTTAAAAATGTATTCATATTATTTTAGTTGCTTTATTATTTATCAAGTGGTAGTGTTTGAATCTTTTTCCTACGGTGGTCTCCCTTGATATATGTTTGGGATGATAACATGGTGATTTGAGTTGTAAATATATTAAATCTTCCACTGTTCAAAATGGAAAATCTATTATTGATGCAAATAAAAACACATACATAGTCAATTATGAATAGTCCAAAATTAATATTTTATTTACAAGTTAAGAGAGTTTAGTATTTTTAACATATTTCTCTTTGACATATATCACAACATTAAATTACACATCTCTTTTACTTTTTCTATAACATTTTTAGGCTTTAACCTCTTCATAATAAACTATATTGTGCACTAGTACATCCTAAGATCTACATTATAAAAAATTATAAAAATTATTTGATAATGTTAAAAAAGTTATATGTAAGGCTAATGCAAGTCATTGTAATTTCAAGAATATTGTGATTTTTATAAGTTAAAAGATACATAAAATTAATATTATAAATTGCGAAAAATAGCTATATATAATAACTGTGTTATTTAGAATTCCATAATTTTTTTTAAGGAAATTCAATTGTTTATATATATATATATATATATATATATATA
>APFE030263374.1:388580-420283 GCA_000404065.3 Pinus taeda | reverse complement strand
AAGACTTGTGCTACCTGGGGAGGGAGGTTAGTTAGGAAGATTTTACACATGAGGAACAGGGGAGTTAGTCATGCTCCAGTGCTTTTCTCTCTGAAGATATTTCAGCAACTTTGACCTTGGAAGATACACTATTTCTGCAACCCCAGCTACCTACCCAACTAGATTTCCTAGCATTTTTTGTTCCTTCTTGGAGGGTGCCCTTAGACTTGCAAACCCTTTGAATGCCTTTTCTTTTCATTGGCTTTTCTTTCATTTCCTATCTAATGCAACCCTTATTCCTTCCAAGGTCCCAGATTAGACAGTTGGGAACCTTTGTTTCTCTGCCTATCTACTGATCTACCAAGATTAAACAGTTTGGACAGATATCATTCTCTATTCTACAACAAATAAATTGAAAGCATGGCATGGCCCAGATTAGACTGTTGGGCCATCCATCAAAAGTAACTTCATGTAGAAACTGAAACAAGCATTAGTCTTTTCTGAGGAAATATGTGATCTTTGCATCATCAAAGCAGAGCATATTTGGACCTTTGACCTCCAATCATGAAATATGAAACCTATTGGTATAGGTATCTGACAATAAGAAAGCTAAAGCAGAGGATTTCTGGGTTGGCGGCAAAGTTCTAAGGTGGCACTCACGAAGAGAAGACAAAGGAAAGCACGCCAAGTTCGATTTTCTATGGAAAGGACCATACACTATCAGCGTAGTGCAAGGCAATAACACATATTTCCTCAAAACGCTAGATGGCAGCACAGCTCAAGAAGGCCCTGTGAATGGCCGAATGTTAAAACATTACCATGACCCCTTTTGATCGAGAAGAACAGGTGGTGTTATTTTCTGTACATAAATGCTTATATATATCAGCACTTTAGTTTATTTCTGCAACATTCCAGATACTAAAGCACGCAGCAGAAAGTAGGCGATGCTTCACAGTTCACTAGCAAATCAGGTGAAGGAAAGTGTTGTTTTCTATACAAAATTTCAAATTAATCCAAACAGTTAGCACTAAGAAGTTTTCAATGCACAACAACAATAGAAGATCAAGGCAATCTGACCTGTTGTTCTTGGCTTTTCACAAGGAGAAGCCATCCCCAAGTGGAGCCACTGTTAGCCTCCTATTGCAGCAGGTTACTCATATTTCATGATTGACGTTTTTATAGGCCAAATATGTCATACTTTGCATGCTGCAATGCTCCATATTTGCTCACAGACACCAAAGAAAGAGGCCATGAAAGAATGCTAAACATGCTAATCCAAGCTCAACTTCTGCATTCCAATTTTGAAGAATTATTCCATTTTTGAAGACTTTCCATGCTAAAGGGAGGTCCAAAAAGCTTAATCCTGGTCTCCCTAGGTTTCAATTTCCTATTTTAGAATATAGAGAATGAATATCTATCCAAACAGTTTAATCTTGGCGGATTCTTAGACATGTAGAGAAGCAAAGGAGCCCAGCTGCTTAATCTGGGCCCTTGGAAGAAATAAGGGTAGTCTGTAGATAGGAGGACAGAAAAAGAAAAGTTGAAAAGTTGGGTCTGCAACTCTAAGTGCACCCAAACCAAAAAGAAGAAAAAATGTTAGGTAAGTAGGCTGGGTAGGTAGCTTTGTGGTTGCAGAATCATTGATTATGATCATTTTTGTGTTTTCAAAACTTATATCCATTCGATCAGTATAGCAAGGCAGTTCTCATTTTGAAGGACTTCAAGCGAGGCATGTTTAACTTCCCCTTCTTCTCTCCCCTAAATCATTTACTAACTCCCCCTAGAGAGGTCAAGATCTGCTTGATAACTCTCCTTTTGATCATTTTCATAACAATTCACCCTGGTAAATATCTACTTTACTCAAGCAATATTCATACTTCCTTTACGGATCATTGCTTCCTTTAAAAAGCCTAAGATTCACATACTCATCCCTTTCTTATCATTGATCGTATTAACCGCTAACCTTACTATATAGCTCCCTATCTATCTCCTCATCCCCTATTTTTAACTATGTTAATAAACCCCTTATATATTTATCCCCTCCATTTGGTTGAAAAATAACCATAAGTACACTTGGGAATTGCTAAGTTTGTCTGAAACATAGCAAGGACCCTCATCTTCCCCCTTCAAAACCATCTTCCAATACAGTGGACTCCTTCCAAAGCATGTAATTCTCTCTCTTAAGGTTATCGAGCCCCTTCCGAGGCCACAAATAATCTTGAAAACCATATATTCCCCTCCTCCGATCACAAACAACCCTTGCCGATTGCCTCAACATTCTTCCGATCCCGGTGGACCCCCTCCGATGCGATTATCGCAATCAGAGGTCGCAAGGGTATTATGGCTCTCTGTTGTTTCTTCCCGATGGACATTCCGCCGATGACATTTTGCAATCGGCGTATCACAAATACCATATACCACATATATACGCCCCTCCACCATTAGCCGATGCGATATCGCTAGTTGGTGATCGGCGACCGCAAGGGTCATGCACCCGAGATGCATGCCACTTCCTTTGCTCCGATGTGACATTGCCACTACATCAAGAGAGCATATCACTTCGCAAACACTTCCTCGCCGCATGCCTCTATTTATTCACGCGATTTTGTTTAAAATACGATTTATCATTAAAAACTCGCTTCACTACAAATTCATCGCAAATTCGCAGAATTTTAGCTATTACCATCACATCGCAGAAATACATAAGGCGCCGTACCATCCAACACCCTGCCATGTCATCCTGCCACATCACCCGTTGATGTCATCCAACGTACCAGGAGGTGCTGCTGATGTCACCCGCCAAAGAAAGGAGCGCAAGCATGAAAAAGCATGTTAGGAGGCCCGGATTCAAATTCTGAGGCAGTTTTCGATGCGCGATTAGCGCTTTGCACTGAAAAGGGCCAAAAAGGCCCAATTTCGCAGTTTGGATCGTAGTGGAAGACAAAGAGAGACCCGGTTCAGGCCTTAATGAGTATCAGAGAAAATGTTGAGCCAAAATCCACGTCAAAGAGTATCAATGTTGTGGTGAAGTGTATCAGAGAAGATCTTCTCAAGGCTCGAGGTGAATAGAACATTAAAAGAAATCCTCAAAAGTCAAGAAGTAGTTAAGGAACCACTCAGCGCTCATCATCACAACGACTTCACATTAAAACTCACATGAGATCAATGGACCAGAACTCAAAACGCAGTTATGACAGAAGCACTGCACCAGGCCATCAAAGACACCATATTAACTCATTTTTGATCCAGCTACCTCGGGCGCAGCTCAAGGGATGTTTACTTGCATTTAATTCCATCACAGGTTTAGGTTTAAAACACTTTTCTCGCAGACCTGTTAAGGTCGGTTGTAATAAAAAGTCCAGGATAATTTACCTATAAAGAGGGCCCAAAACAATGTAACTGGGGGGTTGGTTGATTGGTTGATATTGGTTAGCTGATGTTTTGCTTGAGCTAAGACTCGCACTGTATACCTGATAATTTCTATAATCAAATATTGCTGAAAGCTTGGAGGATGAACTGTTTGATGCATTGCTAATGGTTTTGAAGAGTGAACGATGGAATTATTGTGCTGTTGTATGAAACAATAAGTTTTTCTCACCTCTGTAATTTTTCAATTTCACATAAGCTTAAGTCACGAAACAAAATTTTGGTTTAGAATTTTCTTTGATGCACTCTACGCTCAGTTTCTGTGCCTTTTAAATGTTTTTCCTCTTGATTTAGTCATAAATATGAATTCCTCATGGCTCATATTTACTCTAGCTCACCTATGAATGACTGTTATTTAAGAATTCTTAGCTGCTCTTAATTATGGTTCTTTCATGTTCCCTTCGCTAAACTGATTGAGAGATTCTTTACTGCCTCTCATTCCTTAGCCCTCACCACCTCTCTATTAAGCTCGGATATTGTTTCATGAACAGCTACCTTGCTCCACCTTTCTCTTGTGACCAAGAAAACGTACCATCAGTCGCACTCCATGACTCCATGCCCAATGGTTTGAAATTTATCTTACTATGCCTTGCCTCTTGTCTTGAAGACATCTCCCCTTCACCCAAGCATTCCTTCCACCCAAAAACAAAATCCATTGAACCCAATAGCTAGCCTAAAATCATCATCAAACAAAGCTAAACATTAAGAGAGAGCCCTCTTTGATTGCAAGTGGGCTAGAACCTGCAATCCAAATATTGGTTTGTGGTTACCTCGGCCGTATCCCTTCAGGAGCTTAGGGACAACCTGACTGATAACAGGGTTATTTGTATCTTTACCGTCCATAAAAATATTTTCCTTCTTTTTTGAAAAAAGGTCCCAAAATCTCAGGTAATTTTTCCTTTGAGGAATAAAATTGAATTACAAAATGAAAAATAGATAACTGTGCATATAATGCATATCACAATATCAAAGAATTTCTACCACACAAACATAAATAAAAATATCAAAACAACATACTCAAAATTTTATTAGACTACAAAAACTAAGGCTACAAGATTGAATAACTGGGGACCATGACTTTAGATGGGCCAAGTATTCCATTTCTAGACATTAGTTGTTTCATAAACATCTTTTGTTATATGTTACATTAACATATATTTTTTAGTTAATGAGGATAACCCAAAGCATTAATTTGTGATTAAATCACATTTATTTCATAACAAAAAATTGCTTCAATTCTTACAAAAGATAATGCATGTTAATGAATCACATAAATGCCACCACAGAAACATAAATTAAAAGACCAAAAACAAAAAAAATTATGGATGATTTTGAAAGCTTAATACACCAAGTATTTATTATCCCAAAGGAAATAAGGTAGCCTAGTATGCAGTTATAGTCTACCTATTAGACATATTGGAGGCTTTTATAGCCTACTTTCATGTCTCATTTGCCTAGAATTTGGTAGGGATTTGTTGGAATCACCACTTTGAGTTGTGAACTATCCACAATCCAAGTGCCCAAGGGGACTTTCATGGTGTTGAATCCACATATTTAGTTGAAAACCCAGTTTAAACAACACAAATCAAGATTTCACCAACAATATTTTCACTAGATTCCAGCCAAAACTCCAAAATGTCTAATAGACAACACCTATTATGCATGGAGCCTTCAAAATATTTTGAATAATCTGTTCTTAAAAGTAGCAATTGACCAATCCAATAAATAAAATTATAGATAAAGACTCTCCTTCCCATAATCAAACAAAATTCTCTCTCTTTTCGAATGAATCAGATTCTTTCAAGTGAGAAATGAATGAGGAGGCACATCATTGGGCTATGGTATCTTCTAAGATTTAGCCTTGGAACATTATTAAAAGGTGAGTTGATGAAATTTATATTGGTCACTTAAATTCAAAATATAGTGGATATTAATGTGCACAGTAATCAATATGAAGTCCTCAATGCAAACAAGTCAACCAGACACCTTAGGAATGGCAGTTCAATGAGCTCCATTCACAAGGCCCTCGAACATTATTTAGAGGTAGGGTGATGGAATTTACACTAATCCACTAAATTCAAAATAAAGTGGATATTAATGTGCACAAAAATCAATCTAAAGTATTCAACATAAACAAGCTAGCCAAACACCTTGGGAATGGCAGATCAAGGAGCTTCATTCAAAGGTTGCTTGCAATAACAAAATTCAGGTTGGGTTATGGTTTTATGTTTGCTGCTTTGTGGTCTCTATAGGTGCTTCAATATTCATTGGTTTTTATCACTTAGACCTTTGAGTGCCTTCTAGAGGTAGCATCCCTGTTGTCCTCATTCCTTCCCCTAAAGCTCCTAATGCACCCAAAATAGATGTGTTCAAAGATGGAAGGTGGAGGTTCATACCGAATTCAGTGCATCACAAATTGGAGGAATCTCAATGAGAAGTATCTGCCGCTCAAGGAAACTTCCTAGTGCATGGTGAAGAAACCTGATCTAATAGTAAAAATTAATTTTTTAATGAAAAAGCAATATCCCCTAAAGAATATAGTTATAACAACTTTTTTCGAGTTAAAGAAAGATTTATTATAAATAATTTACTAATTCCGTGATTAGGAATTTATTTCTTGGATTGAATCAAGAGGTTGAATATTTACAAGTAAAAAGGAATTCACCTCATCTTTAGTCTTCAGGACATCTTGTTCAATAATCATAATGCTAAGTTATTTAAGCATGAACAATAATCTCAAGGTCCACTTGTCACCAAATCATAGAGATAGTGATGATCATCTTAATCAAACAATACTTCATTATCCAGTACACCCTATCCCTTTAGTATGAAACTTTTTGCAGAAAGAATAAAAAATTACAACATTATGTCTTTTAATAGGGACAACTATAGAATCAAAGTGTTTTTCCAACACCTTAATACAAACAAAATTAAAAATGGTGTGTATATAAAGACTCAAGAGAACCAGGAAAAAAATAACCAATTTAAAACATACTAATAATGGAAAGTAATACAAAAGTTGCCATGAAAAAGTCTCTTAGACTGATTCTTCTTAGCAGAGTTAATGTTAGGATGAATAATAACCCCCTGAAATATTTGTTCTCTACCCTCATTATTATACTAATAAACATATAAGGTGCCAAATCTCATTTACGTAGCCATACATTTGAAAGTGACTTTAAATTGGAATGTTGCACAAAAACAAATAGTCTCAATTAAATTTTATGTTCACCTATACAGAAAATGGCTGCATGTTTGTAAATGGGCATAGAAAATTTCTTTGAATATTATATTTTCTTGTTGTGTATAGTATATGCTTCATTTCCTAGTAAGTAATGTCCATTAATATCATATACCAGCCCTTGGTCTGTTAGCTATCATAGAAGACTCCAGAAGTTGTTGCTAGTGTGGGAAACATGAAAAACAAAAGCAATTCATCAAAGAATGAACAACAATGTGATTTGGTGTCGTTATGACCGCAAAATTTTTAGATAAAGCTCTATAACAATTTTTGATATAATTTTAATGCTCAATAATAAGAACTATATCTGAAATTCATCCATGTTAAATCCATTGAGACTAAGGACTGAAGCCAAGGAAATATCAAGGTCAATCCTTAATAAAGATATGGTAAATATGGGACAAGTACAATGAAAAGTAGTGAGTTGCACCAAAAATGACAAGTATTGATGGGTCCCGTCAACATGTTTTGACAATGAGCCCTAACCCGAGTGCCGAAAACTTGATGGACTACAATTGTAGAATTTTTTCATAGAGAATATGTGACAATAATCCATAGGCTAGCTAGTTATGAGGTGGATCCTATGTGGAATGCATAACTCATGCAAACTAGTAGTTATGACTACACTGATGGGACAATTAGAGGCTTTATGTTGTATTTGGAATAAGGAACTGAATATGGAAGAGGCCAAATGGTAGGGAGTGGACACACAGAAGGTTTTAGACTATCTCACTCTCACAATTAGATTAGATTCCATTGAGGGTGTGTGCATCCCATTCTATTTGGGTGTGGTCAGACCATGGGAGTGTGTAGATTGTTTGGTTTAGAGAGATTAAATGTATCACACCCACATGGGTTCATGAGGCTCTTGTCAAGATCCCACACCCCTTCCAGCCCCACATCAATAAGAACATGATGGGTACCATGGAGAAGTGGGACCTGATCATGGGATAATTATGTGCAAAACTAACCATGAAATGATCTTCCACATAGTTTATTAGGTTCATAGATCAACGAAGACTTACATGGAGTTAGAAGAACAAATTTTTGGAAGATGTGTGGCCTCTTGATCCACATCAATGAACCCATCAACTAAAATAACTCAACATCCAAGTCACCAAAACTCTCACCACTTATAGGGAATCAAAGAGGAGAGTCAATCCCTCATTGCTATAATATGGGGCAAGGTAGGAGAAAAAAGGTTGTTTCAATAGGATTTGAGAAGTTGCCTACAGGCTCCATGAAGGCAAAGAAATTATATCTTCATGTAACTGAATCTTGGAATCTCTTGGACTTCCTTTGGACATGGAATTGATGGAGCACAAGGAAAAGTACAACAGGATGAGATCCATAAGGAAAATGAAAGTAAAAATGGATGAGATCCATTTCTAATCTCTTAATAATATAATTTGATTATCATGGATATTAGCTTTATTGTTTAAAATCTGTATCTTTAAAAATAAATTTTATATTTTTAGATCTTTTAAAATTGTTTTTAATATTTTATTTTTTAATATTTTTTTTCCTTCCCTTCCTCCTCATTCCCTACTAAATAGAGGTATCCTCAAATCATCCCAAAACCATCTCCTTCCTTTCCTAACAGTTGGTGAAACATAACATGTCATCAACGAGCATAAAGATGTCAATTAATTGTCTTCCTTCACTGGCATTACGCTCGCAAACTCATGTACAAAATCATTTCCTGATGGATAAACCATGAGGACAAAACATACTTGAGAGGAGGCAATCACAAGCGAATTAAAGAATATAGAAGAATTAAGAATTCACCACTATGTATTAAATCCTCCTTGAAAGCACTTGAACAAATCTATGATTCCACTAACAAGGTAAACAACTAGGTAGAGTATGAGAAACAACTATGTCAAGTAACTTTAGCATATAGGACTCTTAATAATATTGTATGCCTGATGCTTCATCACTTCTTAGTTTATTTTAGTTAGGGTATCAGTTGTACAAGATATTATTTTGTGTAAGCATCATTTCATAATTAGAAAAAATAATGGCATTTTAAATAAACCTATTTCAAATATAAATATATAAGAATGTTTTGATACATATTTAAGTACGGGAAGAAAAATATTTCAATTAGGACGAAAATGGTATGGTTTCTTTCCCAGTGGAATGGTCTACAAGGGAGCATGATATCTTAATTTGTCATTTTGGAAGAATTCTGGAAAAAAACATTTGTTATGTGGATGAATTACTTATCCCTATTCAGGTTCTCTAAGTAGAAGTACTTCAATAGTAATTCTGTCTAAGAATAAGTAAATCATGATAATGTTCGATACTTTTTAGAATGTGCCACATAGGCATAACAATTTAGAGAAATAAACATGGTAAATCAAGTGCGAACTAAAATGTGAACAACATCTTCAATAGAGAGGAAGTTTCATAGGAAATTAATTGAACACCACTCATATTTGGGAAGTTAGCCTATAAGTTTCAAGTAGATTGAGTTATCTCAGGGTTACAATCATTATACTCTCATTATCAACATTTTGTGACTAGGTACCAAGTTTTCTTTATTCACAAATGACATCAAATATAATGTAGAAGTTAGTATAGAAGTATCATGGCTACTATTCAGGAGAGTTAATGGGAATAATGGTTACTTGAGATCCTATTCAGGAAATAGTATGAAATGTATGCAATGTCTGCAATAAGTGACTCAAAATATTTACAAAGTGAAATACAAATATGATAGCAAGGAAATCAATTTGTGAATCAGAATTCATCATGCAACTCAAGTAATAGGAATGTATTTATACCAGAAGTACATGCTTGAAACTATCATGAGCCAATGGGAAGCATTCAAGATAAACAAAAATAAAAAGATGTTAAAATAATACACTTAATTGCAATTTTGTTCCTAAACTTCCAAGGTGATTTTTGATATTCTAAATTTGGTTTGGATAGTTCGATGGGAAAAATATAACTACTTGGTTGTGTTTCCAAGTTATTAATATGGAGTTCTTTATGGCTACAAATTTTAATTAGAGGAGCAAAAAAATGTAGTATAAAATCATCGATTGGGCTCTCACAATCCTGTCTCCTACCGTATAAGGATTGTCAGGTTTACGATTTAGCTCATCACATAATAAGAGGGTTAGAGCATCTAATCCATAGTAGTAGAATATCCATGTTTCTTCCTTATGCCCCCACATCCTTTTCCAAGTACCATTGATGACATGCATTGGATTCCACATTTTCTGGGTTGTTGAATGCTCCAACGACAATGCATAGACAATTGCAGCTATCATAGAGCTTAAAGATGGAATGCATCCAAAAAGAACTAAATAATAATGAAACAAAGAACCGAGACATATTATGAAACATTTATTAAAATATTAAAAAGCACAACTATGCATATAAATTATACAAATAAGATCCTAAGAGAATGATCTTGACACATGCTTAATCATTTCCTACAAATACATTGCTAAGCTTCTTCCTTTCTCTCCTCAAAAATTAATTGAGATAGTCATTATTTTCTACTCCTGAATTGAAATTAGTTGCCACACTTTTTTCAAACCAACAAGTTATCAAAAACCACAACTAGTTCTAACAAAATCTTCTACCATTATCAATGGTGGCTTAGCTAGTTGGTAAAGTGGGGACGGTTATATTCCCCCACCACAATTAGATCCCCCCTTGAACAATCTAGCCCCTTTTTGTCATCAAAAGAATCATATTAAAAAGAAAAAAGAACCTCCTCCATTCAAATTCGAGTAATTTCAACTCACTGATTCACACAATTTAGAGAATATAAAGAACACATATCACAATAGTTTTCAATATAAATTATACCAGATATGTTATGCTCTTGACCTGCAAGAAGATACCAGAATACCAAATATGCGAATAAATATACCCAGAACATAGAACAATAAGAAATAACAACATGTATTTTATTATTCAGAAAGGAAAGCAATGTTCACTTGCCTCTTTGAGGGGGCAACCTCCAATAGAGATGGGCTCAATTACAAAATAAGACATGACGCTCCTCAAGGGGAGTCTCTATCCTTTATATAGGATTCATACATGCAATACCATGGGTCAGTACCATGGTTCTTATTAATACCATGGCCCATTTGCAACTAACTGTGGTCCCTTCTTTAAATGCAGGTCAACCACTTACAATTATTAATATGGGCTTTATTGACTCTTTAACTATGACTCGACCCTATTATATAAATAAGGGGGTTAGGGTTGGACCCTAACATGCCCTCCCCCATAAAAAATCCTTGTCCTCAAGGCTGAAGCTATCGAAACTACTAAAGAATAGTGGCTAGTTCCTAGGTCGCATCTTCTGGAGAGGTGTCTTTCTAGTTGACGAGGACTTCCTTGATCGTGCCGCTGCGCAGGTGCCGTTCTCATGTGTCAAGAACCTGTTCAGATTGGAGCCAGATTGAACCTTATTCATCCAATTCCAGTATACTAGTTTGAATTCTACAATGGTTCCCAACCACTTTCTTGAGGCATGAGACATGGAAGACGAGATGGATTTTTATAGTGGGTGGCAAGGCTAGCTTGTAGGCTACTTCTCCTATGTGTTGAAGTATTTGATACGGTTTGTAGATAATTTCTAACAACCCTTGTCTTTGAGTGATGTTTGCTTATATGGTTGCAGCCTCAAGAATACTTGATCGCCTTCTTGAAATTTGCGCTCTGAACGATGTTGGCCTGCCTATTGCTTCATGTGATTTTGAGCTTGATGGAGATTCTCTTTGAGGTGGGCTAGCATGGTTGCACGGTCCTATAGGAGTTGATCCACTGCTTGTAGCTTTGAGCGTAGGTGAAGGAGGGAGTTGACAACAAACTGCTTCATATGGGATCATTTTGGTGGTGGCATGATAGTTAGTATTATACCACCATTCGACTACAGGTAACCATTGTACCCATAGATGTTTCATTTCTGAAGTGAAACACCTAAGATAGGTCTCTAGACATTTGTTGACTGCTTTAGTTTGACCATCAGTTTGGGGATGTTAGGAAGTATTGAGTTGTAGTTGGGTACCTTGTAGCCTGAAGAGTTCCTACGAAAAGTTACTGGTGAAGATCATGTCACAATCAGCCACAATGGAAGTGGGCATGCCATGCAATTTGAAGATCTGGTCCATGAAATATTGAGCCACCGAAGTTGGTGTAAAAGGGTGGGGTAGGGCGCAAAAATTAGTATACTTAGAAAGTTTGTCCACAACCACCATGATGAATGAATTGTTTCCTAACTTCGGAATACTCGTAATGAAATTCATAGAAACCTCCATCCAGATTGAGGTAGGGATGGGAAATGGCTATAATGTGCTTGGGAATTTGACTGTTTCTCCTTTGTAGCATTGACCCACATCACACTTAGCTACAAAAGTGAGAATGTACTTTTTCATGCCTGTACAAAAGAATGAACGTTGAGTACGAGCATAAGTCTTATGAAAACCTGAATGGTCTGCAGTGGGAGATGAGTGGAACTCTACCAAAATGAGACTTTTAAGGGTGGATGTTGGTGCTATCACTACTTTGTCATTGTAGTGAAGAATCTCATCCTGCCAAGAGTAGCCCGCTATGGAATTTGGATCCACTTGCAATTTATTACTGAGTTGGGAGAGCAAAGGATGTGAAAACCATTCCTTGCGAGCCTCTTCAATCCACTTTGGAATGGGAAGAGAGATTGCTAACAGGGTGCTTTCCTCCTCAAATTGGCGTGATAAAGCATCCGCTACTACATTTTCTTGCCATTTCTTGTAAATTATCTCATAATCATATCCCAACATTTTGGATAGCCATTTATTTTGTTGTTGCGAGGATAGGCATTTCTCCAAAAAATATTTAAGGCTTTGATGGTTTGTGCGGATTTGGAAATTCCACCTGAATAAGTATGGTCGCCAGGTATCCACTGCATGTAAGATGGCCATCATCTCCTTCTCATAGGTAGATTGTCCCAGATGTGTCCCACTTAGTTGTTTGCTAGTGAAGGCCAAGGGTCGACCTTCCTACATTAAGACAGCCCCAATACCCATACCTAAAGCATCACATTCAATCACAAAAGATTTGGTGAAGTCGAGTAGTGCCAATATGGGAGTGGAACTCATGGCATGTTTGAGAGCTATAAATTCTTGTTGCGCGTCATCATTCTAGACGAATGAATTTTTCTTGAGAAGGTGAGTGAGGGGTCTAGCAATGCAACCATAATTGTGGATAAATTTGTGATAGTAGCTGGTGAGACCCAAAAGTCCTCTGAAGCTCTTTAAGGTCTTTGGTTGAGGCCAATCCTACATTGCCTTGATCTTTTCAGGATCCACCCTGACCCCTTCACGCCCCACAATGTGACCCAAATACTCAACTTCTTTCATGCCAAAAGAGTACTTGGACAATTTGACAAATAATTTATGCTTCCAGAGCAGTTGCAAGAGTAGATCTACATGTTGAAGATGTTTTTCCCAGATGAGGCTATAGATGAGGATGTCATCAAAGAAAACAACGACAAATTTGCTGAGATATGGTTTGAGCAGGTGATTCATGAGGCTCTGAAAAGTGGATGGGGCATTACAGAGACCAAATGGCATCACTAGAAATTCATAATGGCCTTCATGAGTTCGCAGAGCAGTCTTTGAAATGTCTACTTCTTTCATGTGAATTTGGTGATAGCCCGAGCAAAGGTCGAGCTTAGTAAAGAATTGAGCCCCATTTAGTTCATCCAGCAAATCATCAACAATCAAGATGGGAAATTTATCTTTGACCGACAGCTTGTTGAGGGCCCTGAAGTCTGGACACATAGGACATTCCCAATATTTATTGAGCACCATCACCATAGGAAATGAATAAGGACTAATGATAGGACGAATGACACTGGCTTCGAGGAGTTCCTTGATGATTTTTTCAATTTCATTATTTTGGGCGAAAGGATATCTATATGGGCACACATTTGGTGGTTGTGCCCCTAGGACCAAATTAATACTATGATCATGTTACCCTCTCGAGGATGGAAGCTCATGAGGCTTTTCAAGGACATGCAGATGGTTGTTTAAGACTTGTTGCATCTCAAGATGAATATGAATACAAGTGGGTTCGAAGGCTTGAATGGCATTAAATTGGGCTATAACTCCATGGTGGCCCTTTTTTAACAATTTTTCCATCCTATGCAAGCTGATGACAGAAGGAGCACCTGCGTGGAGTCTGGAGAGGGTATGTTTGTGGTTATGTTTTTTGAAGCTCATACATAACTCCTGGAAATCCATTGTGATTGGGCTGAGTGTGTGGAGCCATTCAGCACCCAAGACAATGTCACACTCACCCATATTGATGGCAAACATGTGGGTCTTTAGGTGATAATCCCCCATTTGAAGTTTTACATTTTCACAGTGGCCTTCACATTTCATTGTCCACCCATTAGCAATTTGGACCTGGAAATTAGGGACTGCTATGACAAAACAATGCACTGCTTCAACGACTCTTTGATGGATAAAGTTATGTGTACTATCATTATCAATCAAGACTACTACAAGGCGATGCTTAATAAAACCTCTGATTTTGAGAGTTTGGGGAGAAGAAATTTTTTCCAAAGCATGAAGCAAGATAACTGGTTCTTCAAGTGTAGCTGGGAGTTCATTGTCCGGTTGGTTGTCCTCATCTTCCTCCTCTGGTACCTCCAATGGTGGGGCTTCCTTAGATGAACTGTGATTAGTGGCATCAATTTGAAAGAATTTTGGTTCTTTGCATTTATGCCCCAGGGAGTATTTCTCATCACAGTAGTAACATAATCCTTGCTTTCTTCTTTCCACCATTTCCGCCGGTGACACCTTTTGAACCTTAAGTGTTTGGGTAGTGCTCAGAGCCTGGGTGGGGTGTCCCTTGGCTATGAAATTTGGACGAATCGACTGGGATCCTAATGGGTGTTCTACTTCACGAGCTATTTTGCAAGCTACCACCCATGAGTCAGGGTGTTGTAGTTAGATGTGGGCTTGTATGGCATCTTTGAGACCACTGATAAAACATTCCAAGTAGAATTCATCTGCTAGACCTCCTGTGCAGAAGGCTAATGCTTCAAAGGCTTTAATATATTCTTGCACTATGCCTATCTGTCGAAGCTTAGTAAGATGACCCAAAAAGTTAAATTCATGGTCAGAGTGATCAGAAAGGGCTTTTGAGAATATGTACCAAGTCCGTGGCATTGCATGGCAACATTGATGCCACTGCCACCATTGCCATCTTTCTTGGTCCATGTACAATCTTCCCACACTTAGCTTAGTCACATCATCTCTGATGTGACTCAACGTGAAATATTGCTCCATTTGTGCTGGCCATATGGCCAGATGAGAGCCATCAAATTTATACATGTCCAGCTTGGGTGGTCAAAGCTGGGACTATTGGTGGTTTCCATAGAAGTGAAGAGAATGGCTAGACTCACCCTCAAGGTTTTCATTAATCATATGCCTCTGATTGTTCTCTCGACTTGCCTTTTGTGATTATGTCAGCTAAGGTCTGGATCTGCTTCATTAATGCCTCCAAATTTTGTTCAAGGGTGTCGATCTTCTCATTGACCATAACTTGAGCTCTGGTTTGTACCATGCACTGATCCTGTGCACTGGTCATTACTGTGAAAAAAAAATTGTGACCACCTGAAATTTTGATGTTGACAAGTGAATGGTACCACCTTGCTCTACCCATCAACTTGATTCTTCTGGGCTAAGTCTCTTATAAGCATTTAGGGAGGGTCTCAGATTATTATTTTTTTTTTCTTTACTTCGAAAGGAGTTTTAATCATTGCTTGGGAATACTGCAGTAGCCGATTCCCAAAAAATTAATTCTGCCCAATGTCCTGCGAGAATCACTTCTAGGTATTGGAGCCACACAAATAGTCAGATCTATCGGCGAAACCCTCAAATAAAGAGTATCAGTAGGAATGTGGTAGTGATCAAACCCCTACTGCTAGATCTAAATGGCAGATTTGATAGATCTGGTTGGCAGATTTGATAGATCTGAATGGCAGAACTGATTGTTATGGCTGTGACAGAACCCAACCTGCTAGATCTGATCTGGTAAAGACGATACATGATCTAGAGAGAGACAAGGGAACTATGTTCTGAAGGAGTGTCAGGTGCTACAGATTGCAATATACATAAGGGTCCGATAGAAATACTCGGCCCAATCTTTCAGGGCACTAACCAAGGAGGATCAACCGTACCCTTAGTCGTACAACCCCCTACCCTATCGTACGCATGAGTAATCGCCCTGAGTGTTGTTCTCAGTGTACTGTAGCAGCAAGATGGTCGATGGTTTATCTATGGTGAGGTTTCAAGAGAGCCTAGGGGGCTTCCAATATATCCATAGGGTACTTGGAAGATAGTCTGTGCCTAGTTCTGTCTAATGCACTACTACTCGAAGGAGTACCCACAGGGGTTAGAAGGAAGTCCAACAAGCGTGACCACCTCTTGTATTTCCTACATGTATGCCTCCCCAAATCTGTAGGTTTATGAGCTCAACGACAGATCTCGTGGTTTAAAGACACTGAAACACGTCTCTAGCCAAAAAAAATCTACTAAAAATGGAGATCCCACCTGCCCTGGAAAGTGCTCTGATACCACTTGTTATGCTCTTGACCTAGGTGAAGATACCAAAATATGAAATATGTGAAGAAATATATCCAGAACATAGAACAATAAGAAATAACAACATGTATTTTATTATTCAGAAAGGAAAGCAATGTTCACTTGCCTCTTCAAGGGGGCAACCTCCAATAGAGCTGGGCTCAATTACAAAATAAGACATGACACTCCTCAAGGGGAGTCTCTATCCTTTATGTAGGATTCATACATGTAATACCATGGGTCAGTACCATGGTTCTTATTAATACCATCTATCTAATACCATGACCCATTTGCAACTAACTGTGGTCCCTTCTTTAAATGTGGGTCAACCACTTACAATTATTAATATTGTCTTTATTGACTCTTTAACTAACTATAATTATGACTCAACCCTATTACATAAATAAGGGGGTTAGGGTTGGAACCTAACGAGATAGACATGACTAATGAGATGTGCATTAGCTAGGTGTTAATCTCCCATTTCTACGGTCAATATCAATCCTTTTGACACCTTCTAAATTATCACTCCACTAACAAAGCCCTGCATACTCGTGCTTCCATGTGTCCCTCAATGCACAATACCTAAGAGCAAGAACTTGATCCCTGAATCTAACAATTTTTTTTCTCTGATAAAATGCCCTCCAATTTTTGTTTCATTCTCTCCTCCCTTTCTATACTTTCTTCCCGAATCAACGTGTCCTTAGACTTTCCAATAGACATCCTACCAAACTAAACTTCAAAATATGGAAGATGATTAGAAAATACTTTGGAGATACACTCAGCATGCTCCCAATTGTCATTATACAAAACTTTCCAACATTTTCTTGCATCAAATTTAATTGAAACCCCATGTTTGTTGGGAATGTTTGAAAATTGGCCTCTAGCATTATTTAATAAGTTACCTACATTAACTTCCTTAAAGTCAGTTACTCCTGTCATCTCCTTGGGTTAGAGAATGTACTTAGTGATTATGAACTACCCTTAAGGTTTCTTCTTTGTGAATTACATCCATCTTCTTGGATGATTCCATCCTCTCCTTTACTTCTTATAGAAACCATAGGAAAAGAATCAAAAGATAATGGGTGGGGAAATTCAAATGATGACTGCTTGGAATCAGTCTTGTTGTGCAGACATAAGGAGTTTTTCTAAATTATTGAAGATGACATGCCTATGTAATCATTAACCACTTCCTTTCCTACTTCCCTCACCTCTATCGTATAGATAACTTGTCCCACCCCATCCTTTCGTCCTAGGGTATGCACATTAGGTTGAACCTCAAACGTGACTAAATTTCTATCCACATCCACCATTGAGTCATTTTTCACTGGGGCATTTAATGAGAAATGAACTTCACGATGAACCTTGAGTTTTGCATACTATTTCTTGGTCAAATCAAGTTATATCTCAAGATTTTCCAACCTCTATAATATATTTTCCTTCAACCTACTTGAATCATCTTCGATGCGAAATTTTCCAAGAAGCACAGGTTGAGATTGCATTTGCATAAAGTCTCACTATTTTGGCATTGCATTGACACAAATGAGGCATCTAAATTTCTTCAATAATCCAATATAACCATCTAAGAAGCAAGCATAATTCCAACCTCTTCATTTTTCTCAGTTTCATCGCTAATACCAGGGCCCACAACTCAATTCATTTTTATTGCAATAATGTCCTTGTCAATTTCAACACATGCACCACCAAAACTTGCACATGTTTTTTGTTTTTGTAGAAAAAGAGTATTATAAACATAAATTAGAAATAAATTGTGGCACTGGAATCTAATTATAGAAGCGAGTTCAAAGATAATTGAACTATCCTATAGGAAAACATCCCAAATAACCATGACTTCCAACCCATTTAGAAATGTCTAATAGTGAAATGGTTCCTAAAATTTAATGGAAATTGCAAATGCAAACTTAGCATATAATATTCTTAGTAAATGATGCCCCCACAAAATCTTGAAGATGAACTTATTCTATTATGAAATACCATATTTTATTATAAATAATTACTAAAATGTTTACTATGCAGCAGGATGTGGTCAGGACATGATTTTACATTAGTAGCCAGTCCAATACAACACAAGTCATCATTCCTACATATACATCCACTAAGAACTATAACTTTGTTATTTTAGTAAATCTAAAAAATCACAATATCTCATAATAAATGATATATGGTTTATAGAAGTAACACTTTTTCATAAATTGTAACAACATTCAGAACACAAAACCACCACCCAAGAACCCATGGGCTAAAAACACAAGACTCACTCAATGAAATCAAAGGGACAGTACCATAACCAAAAGCAATTAAAACAAGCTAATGAGAGACAAGAAACAATAGGGGAGAAGCAATATTGATGAATTTCGGAGGTAAAGTTATAAAAACAACTTCACAGGAATCATCGCAAGTGTTACATTGACAACTAGAGATGTCATTGCAAAAATGGAGACCATCGCTACAACTCGAGATGTCATCGCAAAAATAGGGACCATCGCTAGTGATGCACAGACAACTCGAGATCTCATCGCAAATTTTAGACTGACAACCCGAGATCATTGCGGAAGTGCACCTATTTTCTGTGATGATGCGATTTCAAGAGTCATTGTGGGAATTAAACTAGCAACTTAAGATCATAGCAGGTTCAAAGCTATAAAGTGGCAATGACGTCGTGACTGTACACGTCTTTTCTGCGATGATCCAATTTCTAGGATTATCGTGACTGTGTGACGTTATTTAACGACACACAGGATTTTACAAAAGAGTGATTGCGATGTCAGTGTGACTATTAGATTATGTTCCGTGATGATGTAAAAAACAATGTCAAACGAGCCAAAAACTCCCAAACCGAAACCAACCAATCTAACAGACAACAGAGGGACCTCCCAGATCAATCCAAGTGACCTAGAAGACTGATAATTAATCCCGAAAATTCAAGAGAGACCAAAATCAAAATCAAAACAAGAGTAAAGAGAAGAACATAGGACAGACTCCCCAGTGGAGTCGCCAATTTGTGATGCAGGAAAGTGTTCCCTCTGCAGACAGAGGCAACCCCTCTAGCCCTAGAGTGGGTCTAGTCACAAACAAGGACAAATCAACAATAGCTTTCCTTAAACAGTTAAGGTTGGAGGCCTACCTCAACCAGTGGTCGATGGAGTTCCGTTGCGCTGCTCCAGCTTTCGCTTCCTTCTCCTCAATGAGTGATCAACTTGAAATAATGCAAAGGAAATACAACAAAGCACGTAACTGGATACAATAATGAACTATTTACTCACAAATTCAAGAAGTCATGAGCTATAAAGTACATTACACACAAGACATATGAAAACATCATTGATTGCATTAATAATGAAATAAGAGTAAGCTTACAACCAAAGTCTTGACGTCACAAACTTTCTCAGAGGGATCGAGCCAACATGTTCTTCAAGCATTCACTCTTTGAAGATGGATCTCCCAACATACAAAGGTCTCTCTCTCACTCATAAGTTTGACATGCAATCAAGGGCACTTCACAACCTTCCCCAAGCTATCAACACTCTCACACTTATCACACTCACAATAGCTATCTATCAAAAGAACTAACAACACTGTTCAATCCAAGAATTTCCCAATTACCAACTATTAGATGATCATATCAAAAGTGAGTGTTTAAATAGGAGAGGGAGTCTCCATGAAAGGGGGAAGAGATATTTTATCACCAAGGAAGGTAGCACAATTGACGGAACTTCCATGCCAGGGAAGGAAGGGCGACACAACCTATGCCAACAACTAGGTTTGGAGTCATCCAGAAGGCCGATTGTTGGAACAAATTTGCCCAATCTGGATCATTGCAGGTATAGAACTGAGCTTCAGTGCTGACATTGTGAGTGATCAATGCAGATAGTTAGATCGTCACTGAAGATAATAAGTAACCTCGCGCTGGGGCATGAAATCTGACCATCACGGGAATCACATGTACTTCCACGCTGGCAGCACAGCTGGACTATTTAGGAGCATCGTTCAATGCACTTATTAAGCCCATAGTCACGATGAGGTAGGTAACTTAAGAAAAGTGGGTCAATTGGCAGCATAAGAGAGCATTTGTGTAACATGAGCATGTTTAACTTGGACACATGACACAATAGATGGACTGGGGGGTGAAGGCAGTGACAAATTACTGTGTAACACTTCTTAAAGATTTTATGGCAGTCTCTTTTCCATGCAATCCCCTCCATCATATTTCCATGAATGCATAACTATCAGTGCATGAATAAGCATAACATAATAGTTACCTTACCTTATTGTGCCAAGCACATTTCCTTGTAGCTCAACACATCCATGCCATCTCTTAAGGGGCTCCAATTCCCTTGATGGATCCACCCATAACTAGAAACTAGATGATATACCTGTCAAATACATGTTCATGACCATAACACATATTCACATAATGTTAGACAAAATCAAGGTTAAGAAGAATTCCTGTATGCAAAATACTCCTTCTTTTGGAATGAGGGTTTCTAAGATAGACAAAGTAATTCTTGCTAAATTCCTTTCTTTTACTTTTTTACTTTATTGGAATCGAGGCATACTATATGTTGTCACATCACCCAACTATTAGTTATATAAATACATCAACTATTACCTTGTCATGCTAATACCAAGCATGTTTCCTGCAACTCTTCACACATGTCAACCACACATTCCAAATATCAAGACAATCATATCTATCATTTTGAAATCAATCCTTACCAAGACTAACAATCATATCATAATCCATAGTCAATTCATAGTCATTAGACACAATGCTACAACTATCACCTACTACACCCAAGTACATATCAACTGTCTCAAGACATATTTATTAGTACAATCATCTTAAAATAGGATCATTGAAACACATACTCATATTATGCAATTCATTAAATATTCAACCAACTTGCAAACATACCATGTTAAATAAATTGAATAGATGACATAACAGACACCAAATAGACTACATAATCAAACATTCAAGAACAAATTAGATGACATAGGAAACATCATACCTTAATGTATCTGAGGGGAGGCTATCTTATCTGCACAATAAATCTAGTTAGCATGATATAACTTCACAACACATCAGTTCAAACACAAATAATATCATGATATCCATAATAATCACTAACTGAAATGTTCACATCATAAAGTTATAAACGTTTATCATTCATACATAATAATGACCTCTACATAGTCAGTATAGATTAGTATTACATAGTATCACAATATATTAACTCATATCTAAATGTCATAACCCTAACCATTCACATAGATCAATCCAACTTACTATGATAAATATAACATCAAGATCTTAATGTAATAACCCTAATAATCAAGTTACTACCATATAATGACAAGTTATATATCATGCTCATCAACAACATATAACCTAATCATCAAGCTAACTATCATATAACAACAAGTTATATATCATATTCATGAACAACATATAACCTAATCATCAATTTGACTATAATATAACAACAAAAAGTGAACTTATAACTTACTCATCAACAAGATATAACATAATCATCAAGTTATCTAACATAAAACAAAAATAGGAATGCATACAACCACAGGTTACTATCATTTATGACTATTTGAGACATGTGTATATGACTAGACTAATCAACTAGCATCTATCATGTATGTAACCATAACATCAATAGAATGAAAGATGGACACATAACCATAATTCACATAACAATCCTTAGTCTACATACCTACATGCCGAACATACAAACCTACATGACGACATGCTCGTCCCTGGAGGTCCAATGCTGGAACTTCACTTTAATGATCTACCTCTCCTACTCTAACTTAGCCAACACATTAGCATCATAACATACCAATATCATCATGATAACCTAATTGCATACAATGACCTCACAATGCATGTTTGACCTACTATACATGCATAACTATAACCATGAAAATGTATTCATAATAACATATGGTAACTCACATGCATAACAAACACATATACAACCATACACTAATGATCACACATTCCACAACAACATCATCAACGTCCACATGGCGACCTCATTGCAACCATGATCAACACCATGAAAATGAAACAAGCACATGGAATACAAGCATAAGGAACACATATACAACCGACATGAATGCATGACCAACACACCACCCATCCAGTTCGAGGGGTGAACCATGCTCTGATACCACTCTATAACGCCCTCCTCCCACATATACCCAAGCAACCACCCATCTAGAGTAAACATGTGATGAGAGGTCACTATGATATTATTTGACCTCCTAAGTTATGTTAAGGAAGTGGAACTAACAAAAACACACCATAAAGGCATTCAACATCAACATTATGACCCTTAGGAGCCAACCTAACGTTTCTGCCAACCAGCCCCTAAGTCCCATTGTGATTTTTGACAACCTATCCCCTGGACGTTCCCATGCTATAGGTCTACCAGCATCTGGGAGGCTCTGAACACTCTCATGACAAGCCATGTCAGTGTCCAAGGACTATTTTTTGCAGTGTTGTGTGAGTGTCTTCGAGATTTAAGCCATGTTTTCAACCCCATAGCCCAAGTCACTACCCAAAATTGAATGACACCTTTAGAATAGTAGGATAACAGGGAAATGAAAATACAAATCCAATTACTTGAATAAGACCTTGAGTAGACCCCTATTGGCCATGACAGGCGTTTCGTCAAACATATCGCAAATATTTAAACCACAGATGTAAATAACATATATGAGCATAGGGGTCTCGTACTCAACTGAGAATCACTTAGAGACATTGATGCCTCAACACATTAGCTTCCATTTCATCCATTAACTTTAGGCCATAAATACATTTTTCATTCATATACAAGTAAACACATGATGGGAGCCATACATAGCCATTGTAATAACTAAAATAATATCAACAAAAATACCAAGGAAAGAAGAACCATATAATCCACATATAAGACAAATAATACTCATGAGATAACAAGGAGAAATAACCTCATGTTAATGATGCAAAATCTAAATCAGTACGGGACTCACATGTTCCACCCAGGCGTAGAATGGCTGAGCCAAAATCTCTCTTCATCCATTCACCCCCATGCCATATTCCAAGCACGAATGTGGGATATCATAAAACACTATCCAGGGCTTCTAGAGGCCAAACCACCTCAACCCATCACACAATTATTTAACCTCATGGTCAGACATCACAAAACCATCATCAGATTTGTCTCTATCCAATCCTTCTAGTGATCCAGAGCATTTGTTCCAACTAAGGCTTCAAGGACTAGTAACTCAACCCATAGTTGTCATCGAGCTTTGAGAGAATTTTTCCAACCAAGGCTTACAGAACTAGTAACTCAACACATCAAGGGCTTCCATATAATTTTCCCAACCAAGGCTTACATGACTAGTAACTCAACTCAAGTTTTTACAAGGCTTCCAAAGTGTTTGTCCAACCAGGGCTTCCAAGAACTAATAACTCAAACCAAGCTAAATGAAACATTAGAACCAACTAGAAAAAACAAAGAATGCTCTGGAAGCCCAATGATAGCTCTAGGTTGAGTTACTAGTCATGGAAGCCTTGGTTGGAAAAAATTCTATGGAGCCCTAGAAGTCTTGGATAAAGACCAATCTGATGATGTTTTTGTGATGTCTAACCATGAGGTGAAATCATTGTTTGATGGGTTGAGGTGGTTTGGCCTGTGGAATCCCTGGATGGTTTTGATTGATGTATTTTATGAGATCCCACATTCATGCTTGGAATATGGCACGGGGGTGAACGGTTGAAGAGATATTTAGCTCAGCCATTCTAGAATCAGGAGGAGCATGGTTGTCCCATATCGCATTGGCTTTTTCATCATCAGTATGATGTTATTTCTCCTTGTTATCTCATGAGTATTATACTAGTTTATATGTGGATTATATGGTTGTTGTTTGCTTGGAATTTTTGTTGTTATTATGATGGTTATGAATATGTATTATGACAACGGCTATGTATGGCTCCCATCATGTTTTTACTTATATATGAATGAACAATGTATATATGGCCTAAAATGAATGGATGAAATGGTAGCTAGTCTATTGAGGCATCAATGTCTCTTAGCGATTCTCGACTAAGTATGAGACCCCTATGCTCAGATATGTTATTTACACCTATAGATTACATATTCATGATTTTTTTTATGAAATACCTATCATGGCCAGTATGGGTCCAGTCAAGGTATTATTCAAGTAGTTGCATTTGTATTGTTATTTCCCTGTTATCTTACTATTCTGAAGGTGTCATTCAATTTTGGGTGGTGACCTGGGCTATGGGTCTAAAAAAATGGCTCAAACATCCGGGACGCTAGCACAATACTAAGAAAAATAGTCCCTAGACATTGCCATGCCTTGTCATGAGAGAATCTAGAGCCTCCTATATACCAGTAGGCCTATAACATGGGAGTAACTAAGGGTTAAGTGGTCCAAAATCTCAGTGGGACCCAGGGGTTCATTGAAGAAAAGGTTGGGTTGGTTCCAATCAATCCTAATGTTGATGTTGAATGTTTGTATGACTTGTTTCCACCAATTCCACTTCCTTAGCATAACTTGTGATGTTGAATCATACCATAGTGGCCTCTCATCACATGTTTACCCTAGCTAGTTGGTTTCTTAGGTAGATGTGGGAGGAGTTTCTTACATTTCGCTTAGCCATAAACACATCTAGTGACACCCACTAGGATATTTTTTCCCAACATTCATCCTGGAATAAGTGTCCCTTAACCATGCTCATATTTTTCCTTTATGAACTTTTATTATATGAAATTTTAACCATGGATTGTTACAGACCCCTCCCCCTTAGGGAATTTCATCTTTGGTGTTAAACCACACCAAGAACTCAGTAAAACTGCTGAAAATAAAACATAGTGCCCATGGAGCTTTATAACTTAGCTCGTTGCAATATTTACAATGAATGAATCGTTCAAAAGAAAAACATCATGACAACATGACAGGATAACAACCATACTAGTTATTTGAGCTTTATAACCTATCGCATGGTAGTACATACATCCATATACATATGTACATATTTATAAAAAAATCAAAAAAACATGTGCCAAACATAGACCAAGCATCATACCAAAACTACTTTGCCTCCACCAACAAATAAAGAAGGATACATGGCCCACATTTGATCCTTCATCTCCCATGTTGCTTCTTAGAGCCCAAAGTGCTTCCACTACACTTTAAAATGCTCTATGGCTTTGTTCCTGAGCATGAGTTTCTTCCACTACAATATGCACTGAGGCTCCGACTGGAATTCTCCTTCTTGCTCCATGTGAAATACAAACCAATCAATAACATAATCAACATCCTTTATATACCCCTTAAGCAATGAAACATGGAAAACATCATGGACTTTCACTATTGGAGGCAATGCAAGTCAATAGGCCACTAGTCCAATCCTCTCAAGGATCTCAAAAGGACCTCAATACCTTGGTGCCAAGTTGGCACATGATCCAATCCTCCAAGATCACTTCTTGGGATTGATGCACAAATACACATGCTCCCCAACTTGAAACTCCTTTAATTCCTTGTGCTAGTTGACATAACTCTTTTTTCTATCATATCTTGTCTTTATGTTCTTCTTTATAACCTATAATTTATGTTCCATGTCTTCCAACATATCCTATCCAATAAGTACCATGTTCATTGGATCACTCCTGCTCATGGTAGTATTACAACTCCACCCATATAGTGCCATGAAAGGACTCATCTTCAATGAGTCTTGATAACCATTTCTATATGAAAGCTCAACCAATGGAAGATACTCATGCCATATTCTCTTCTAGTGCATCACGTACATCCTTAGCATATCCTCCAATATCTTGTTGACCCTCTCTATTTGTCCACCTGTCTACCAATGATAGGCTATATTGAAGGCCAACTCCGTTCCTAAACTTGCAAATAGATCCTTCCAAAACTTGGAAGACAACTTTAAATCCTTGTCCAACATAATATTCTTTGTAACACCATGTAATATAATGATCTCCTTGATGAGAACATATGCCACCTCACTAGTTGAATATGTAGACTTCACTAAAATGAAGTGAGCTACCTTACTCAGCCTGTTAAGCACGACCATAATAAAATCATGTTGTCTCACTGTCCTCATAAGACCTATAGTAAAATCCATGGAAATGACCTCCCATTTCCATTCTAGATCTCGAATAGGTTGTAGTAAACCACCCGGATGCTTACATTTTGCCTTTACCTAATGACAATCCAAACATCTAGCCATGAACTTGGACACTTCCTTCTTCTGATCCAAACAATAGTAGAACTTCTTAACCATCACCAATCTCTTCTAATATGTGTGGTGAAACTCCCTCAAGATAAGCTTCTTGAGCTCACTGCAATCTGGCACATAGATCATGTCCGTGAATCTCACTAAACCATCTTACATGAGATGATAGTTTGCATCCTGGTCACCTGTAGATGTACTTATCCCTGTACCTATACCTGTACTTATAATCTGATGTAACTTCTGCATAATATCCATATACCTATCATCCAACTTTCCTTCCTACAATATCTATCCTGTAAATCTATCCCTTAAGAGCTCATATCTATTATATGATTCACTTGTACCTTTCTGTTAAGAGCATTTGTAATCTGGTTCTACTTTCCCTTAATGTATCTGATCTCAAAGTCAAGCTCACTAAGGGTATCCAACCATCTAGCTTTCCTATCATTTAGATTCGGCTGGTCAAACAAGTATCTCAACCCACTATGATCATTCATCAATACAAATCTCTTGCCAAGAAGATAGTGCCTCCATATCTTCTAGGTGTGAATAATAGCTGCCAACTTAAGATCATGAGCCATGTAGTTCTTCTTATTTTCATGCAACTTCCTTGACTCATAGCACACCCCATGTCCCTCCTACATAAGGAATCCACCAAGTCCTCTTCTACATGGATCTATACACACTACAAACTCTTTATCAGATCTACAATCCTAAGGATTAGAGCATTGGTTAAAAACTACTTCAACTACTCAAAACTTGCTTCACATTATTTTTTCCATTTGAACTTCTTACCTTTCCTCTGCAAGGATGTCATAGCATATGAAATGTGTGAGAAGTTCTTGATGAACCTCTTGTAGTAACCTCCCAATCTCATGAATGATCTCATCTCATCTACATTCTTAGGAGCTTCCCACTCCATGATGGCCATTATATTTTCTGGATCTACTTCTATGTCTTCCTTGGAAACAATATGTCCCAAGTAATGCACCTCTATCTAAAAGAAGTTTAACTAGCTAAGCTTGGCATACAACCGATGCTCTCTTAGCAATCTCAACACTACTGCTAAATGCTCGACATGCTCTTCTTCACTCTTTGAGCATATCAAGATATCACCAATGAATACAATAACAAAGTTGTCCATATAAGGACACAACACACTATTCATCAAAGACATAAATGTAGTTGGGGCATTAGTCAAATTGAATGGAACTACAACAAAATCACATTGCCCATACCTGGTCCTGAAGATAGTCTTGTAGATACACTCTTCCTTGATACATACCTGATGATATCTTGATCTCAAGTTGATCTTAAAGAACACTACTACTCCATTCAATTGGTCAAACAAATCATCAATCCTCAACAATGGGTAGCTATTCTTGATCGTCACCTTATTCAGCTGCCTGTAATCAATGCATAATTTGATAGTACCTTATTTCTTCTTTACGAACAACACTAGTGCACCCTTGAAATGGAAAATTCTTGATAAACATAATTTTTTGTATAAATATTGTATCAAAAATATGAATTGACAGATTATGAATGATTACTATGGGGTTCCTAGCTTATATATCGCCATGGGCACCCTTTGGGGAAAGGGCATGATCTTATGATCATGCCATTTCATCTTAATCTAAAATTAAATAATAAACCTAAAACTAATTAATTTTGACATAACATTGCCTTCCTCTCGAAAGAATGCTTTTTCCTCAAAGAATACATAATGACAGATGTTGTTGACAAAATGCTTGATTCTCCCAAGAAGCTTCTTCTTAGGGTAAGTCCTTCCACTTGATTAGATGTTCCTTGATAGTACGATATCGAAGCTTTCTTTCTCTAGTAGACAAAATACCTTCTGGTTCTAAAATGACTCTTCCCTCATCATCTAAGGATGGAAGCATTTTTTGCGTTGTTTGGTTGTTACCTAGTGCCCTTTTAAGGCAAGATACATGGAAGACATTGTGAACACAACTTGTCTCTAGAAGGCTTAAACCATATGCAACTTCGCTAATCTTTTTGTTGATCTGATAAGGTCCATAAAATTTTGGTGCCAATTTGTTTTTTCCTTTCTGTTTTAAGGATAATTGTTTGTATGGTTGAAGCTTAACAAATACCCATTCTCCAACTTCAAACTCTATTTCGGTTCTATTACGGTCTGCTTGTTGCTTCATACGATTCCTAGAATTATTCAGGTTTTTCTTTTAATATTTGGGCGATTTTTTGGGTTTCTTCTAGTTGATCTTTAATAGCAGGTAGATTTGTCTGGACAATAGCTAGATCCTTCCATTTCAGGGGTTCATACCCATATAGATCTTGAAATGGCATCATTTTTGTTGATGTATGATAAGTGGAATTATACCACTACTCAGCAAGATGTAACCTTTGAGCCCACTTATTTTGTTTTTCTATAGCATAGCAATGTAGGTAGGCTTTCAAAAATTTATTGACAACCTCTGTTTGGCCATCTTTTTGAGTGTGATAAGCGGAACTCATATTTAGGTAGGTTCCTATATGGCTGAACAATTCCTTCCAGGCTGAACAATTCCTTCCAGAAATTACCTTTGAACTTGGCATCTCTATCACTCATAATGACTTTCGGAAAACCGTGTAACTTATATATATTTTTGCAAAATATTTCAGTGATTTCTTTTGCTGAGTATGATTTCTTTATTGCCACAAAGTGAGCATATTTGGTGAGTTTGTTGACTACAAAATCTTGTCCTTGCCTTCAAATACTGGTAATCCTTCAATAAAGTCCATTGATATTTCTTCCCATTTCTGGTTTGGAATGTTTAAAGGGTGAAGTAATCCTGGAGTTGTAATATTTTCACATTTATTCCTTTGACATGTGTCACATTCTGCTACATACTTCTGAATATCATGTTCATTCCCTTCCAAAAGAAGGATTGACGTGCATTGTAGTAAGTCTTAAAGAATCCTACATGTCTAGCTAACAGTGAGTCATGTGATTCCTTAAGTATCTTAAACTTAAACTTGGAATTTGTATTTAGATAGATTCTTCCCTTGTACTATAGGATATCATTCTTCCACTCAAATTTTGAGTTGTTGGGAAGGCTACTGATTATTGCCGTTATTTCTGGATCCTTGGCATACTCACTTTGAATTTCATTAAGCCACTCGGGGACAGCAATCAAAGTTGCAAGTAGTGCTGGTTCTTCATCTTTCCTGGATAAGGCATCTACTACCACATTGTCTTTACCTCTTTTATTTAGTATTTCCAAGTCAAAAGCGGCAATTTTTTCAATCCATTTTTGTTGTTCTTTGGAAAGTGTTTTTTGTTGAAGGAGATGCTGGAGATTGTTGTGGTTTGTTCGAATAGAAAACTTACTTCCCAAAAGATATTGCCTCCACTTTGCTGGTGCATGCATGATAGCGAGCATTTCTTTGTTGTATGTAGATTTGAGGTCTTCTCTTTTGTTGAGCTTCCTACTTTCAAAAGCTATTGGATGTCCTTGTTGCATTAATACTGCACCTATACCGAATCGAAAAGCATCACACTCAATGATAAATGGTTTAGAAAAATCTAGTGTTGCTAATACGGGAGCACTAGATATAATTTCCTTTAATTTTTCAAAACACCTTCCTGCTTCCTCATCCCATAGAAACGGATTTTTCTTTAAAAGATTTGTTAGAGGTGCAATTATATGTGCATAGTTTTTAATAAATCTTTGGTGATATCTAGTCAAACCTAAAAGCCCTCTTAGCTTGGATATATTAGTAGCTTTGGTCCATTTTTTTATAGCTTTGATTTTGTTAGGGACCACATTTATGCCTTCATGGGATATAATGTGTCCAAGGTATTCTACTTCTTCCTTTCCGAAGGTTCATTTGGATTTTTTTTGCATAAAATTGGTGTTCATTAAGTAGTGTAAGAACTTTGTCCAAATGTTGCAAGTGCTCTTTCCAAGTTTTACTGTAAGTTAGAATATCGTCAAAAAATACTAATACAAACATTCTAAGATGTGGGAAAAATAATTCGTTCATAGTTGCTTGAAACATTATTGGTGCATTAGTTAATCCAAACGACATTACTTTAAATTCATAGTGACCTTCATGTGTTCGAAATGTCGTTTTTGGTATGTCCTCTAATCTGATTCTAATTTGATAGTAACTTGATCTTAAGTCCAATTTTGAGAAATACCTTGCACCATGTAGCTCATCCAACATGTCGTCGATAAAGGGGATTGGGAACTTGTTTCTAATTGTTATTTTGTTTAATCCCCTATAATCAATGCATACCCTGAATCAACCATCTTTCTTCCTTACCAACACCACTGGAGCAGCATATCTACTTTTACGTTTCTAGATGATCCCACACCTTAAGAGGTCTTGGATTAATCTCTCAATCTCTGTTTTTTGGTGATGTGGGTATCAATATGGCTTGATGTTGACAAGGTCTGATCCTGCCTTGACTTCTATTGTATGCTCAATTTCCCTATTAGGTAGCATCTTCATAGGTAGGTCTTGAAATACTTTTTCATGCTTACAAATTAGATCTTGTATCTCTGGTGATTCTTCATTGGTCATATTTGTGTAGGAATTTGCAGGGTAAGTTCCTCAGACAGAACACCAGAAGGACACCGCTCACAAACAGATCACAGATCAATACACTAGTATTTTGAGGTTAAAACCCTCAGAGAGGGAAACAGTCCACGGCCTGCGCCAACGTGGCTACTACAGCAATTTATTAATAAAAGAATGAAAATTTACATAAGCTTCTCTCATGCACGGTTAACCTACAAATGACCCTCCATGCGCTTTAAATAGAATTCATGGACCAATCAGGTGTCAAGCCACGGATCAAGTGTTGGTAATACCGAGGAGAGAATGAACCTCGGATCACTACATATCATGACCTTCGGATTGTAAGTTACAAATGTACATAGTAAAGAAACACACTTTACCTAACTCTATACTAGACCAAGTTATACTTAACTATTCCTATGTGTCGGAATATCCTAACATCCCCCCTTAGAACAACTTGGGATAGGATTGAAGGATTTACAAATATGACACAATAGGAGAAGGAGGGAGGCACTAGAGCCTATCCCCCCTTAGTGACAGCTTCCTGAACTCCAACCATAAATCAAAGTTTAGTGAACTTCGCCTCTGTGAGAGCCTTTGTGAAGATGTC
>APFE030263374.1:352252-371802 GCA_000404065.3 Pinus taeda | reverse complement strand
TTTTAATATATTGTTTTATTTATTAGTTGTTATTTTTTAAAACTTTTTATTTTTATTTTTTTTACTTTTTTTTTTTGTTTTACTTTTAATTTTTGTTTTGTTTTGTATTTTCATTGTTATTTATTTATCTACTTATTTATTAGTTTGTTTTATTTTCGTTTTCTTTATAGGGTTCATGTTGATCACTGACTAGCAACTTGACCTCGTTATGTGTCAATTTGATAGTTGACTTTAAGTTTATCATTATAATGGACAAGTCTGTCCCACAATGTATCAATTTCATGGTTGATTTTTAAGATTTCATTGCAATAGGTTGAGTTTGCCTACACCACATGTCAATTTGATGGTTGATTTTTAAATTTTTGTTGCAATGTGTCAAGTTGTCTTAGGCTAAGATTCTAAAGTATCTATACTTTTCGCATTTAAAAAAGAAATTACTCTTGGTATAATGACTCTTTTATTCACTTGTTCATTTTTAAATATTTTTTAGTCATATAACTTTTTGATAATCCCATGGTTCAAATATATCGAAAAGTCAAGGTTTTTTGCAATTGTGATACTTGGTTTAATTCCATAGTTGAAGTATTGTCAAAATTTTAAGGTTTTTCTAAATAAGTATTTTATCTTTAAAGTCGTGACTGCAAATTATTTGAATTCTAAGGCTTTTTAGAGACATGATATTTTTTCTTTAATACCATGATCGAAAATTGTTTAAATTTTAAGATTTTTCAGAGTCTTGATATTTTATCTTTAACGCCATTGCTAAAAAATGTTGAAAATTTACCTTGAAAAAAAAAAGGTTATTCTAGCATCAACACTTTTTTCTTTCAAGGTATTTTTGCACAAAACAAAAATGCCTTTATTGTTTTTCACTTTTATTTTTAAAAAATATTGAAAATTTATAAAAAAAGGTGGTCATGCAGAATTAACACTTTTTGTTTCCTAGTTGTTTTTTCATGTTTTTTGGGGGGTTTCTTTTCTAGAGTTCTGTTTTTGAGGTAATAGTTTTCATTTGATCGGTAACCATGTTAATACATTTTTTCCTTTTTAATGCATTAGCAATTTCCTTTGACAATTTCCCTTAGTCATAAACACATCCAGTGATGCCCACTAGGATATATGTTCCCAACATTTAACTTCAAATAAGTGTCCCTTAACCATCGTATTATTTTGTCTTTATTAACTTTTATTACATGAACGTTTAACTAAGGGTTGTTACAAAGACTCCAATGTACTTCTTACCACATATATAGATGATTTGAACAATATTATATGGATATTAAAAAAAATATGTTCTTTGGTTAGTGCATAGATATTCCACAAAGAACTTTAATTATAAAGCATATTAAATAATTATGAAAACTAAGTCTCAAGGTAGATTACACTCTAGAGGGTAATTTTTCATCCCTCTTTATGGTCACATTAAAAGAATACATATGATAGGATATGCTTCTATTCAAACTAAAATCCCTAAAGAATTCCTTTAGTGTGGGTATTAAATTGAAAGTAAAAATATGGTTACTAGAACATCGACTACTGACATATATAGAGAGCACAACTATTTTCTCATGACCTCATTCAAACCGTAATGTTCATATGTGAACAAATGGATGAAAGAAGAATAAAGGAACCATGTTTAAGTTATGACACAAGTATAGTAAGGGGCACAAATATAGTTAGAATAAATTATTCTGCATTAATTGTGACAAAGAATAATATTACGAATTAGAACCATCAAAATATCTAACACTATAAGAAACTACTATAACAACATATTATCGTTCATTAGCTAGTGTTAGTACTCTACAAACCTTGAAGGATAAACCAAAAATAAAAAGGTGACATTGTTTCTTGACTCTTATAGTACCCATAACTTCATTAATTTCAAATTACCAAAAAAATTCAATTTCTTTGTATTTCCATCATTAACGTATCAAGTAATGATTTTATATGGAGGTACACTAAATTGTTTATGAAATCCCATAATATTAAGCTCACTATCTTGGAGCATTTATTGTATAGTCAAAATTATTTTCATCCAAATGGGTGGAGTTGATGTTGTATATGGTTTCCAATTGTTACAATCAATTGGAACAATGGATCTTAATTTGAATAAAAGTTAATGAGATTGAAAGGAAATTTAAGTCATAGGTATCTAAAGGTAACCCTCTAATGAGATAAGCTCTACCAATATGAAAAAGGTACTAAAATGGGGACAAAATTGTTTGGGAAAATAGGGTCCTCCATATAGGATCAATACCTTAAGTACCACTCAAACAACCATATCAAAGATTAGAACAATAGAATTTTTGTGTGGTTTAAACCCTCCAAGGAGGAAAATTCTCCATTACTCGAGCCAATAAGTCCACTTTAGGAAATTTTATTAAGAAAAATAAAATATTTATATAAGATCGTTTTCCACAATCACTCATATGCAACGACCCTCCTTGCTATTTAAATAGTGGTCGTGGGCATATTTAGCCATGGACCCATAGACATTACTATCAAGGAGAATATGAGTCATAATATCACGCTATGTGTAAACCATATTATGATTATGGGATTACAATGCAACTAATGCATAATAGAGAAACACATTTTTACCTAATACACACATTAGACCATGTCAAGGAAGGTTAGATAACTCCTAATACTTTTAATTTATTGCCATTAAAAACCATACATATATATAGAAGATGTTGTGACCTTTTTTTTAAGCTTCTAAGGTTTGATGTCTCTTCCTATTTTATATTTATCATAGTTACATACGTAAAATTTCACCAAATCCCTAAGGATTAGGTTTCTAGAACTGCTCGCGTAATCTAAAGTGGTGTTTGTGAGCCTGGACATCTCTCTAAGTTTTCCAAACTTTTTGACGTGTAAGTGCTTTAAGGAAGATGCATACAATTTGGTCATTTGTGGAATAATGTTTTAGATGAATATTCTTGGAATCTAAATGATATTGAATCAAATAATACTTATGGTTTATGTGTTTAGTTCAATCATGGAATTTAGGATTCTTAGAAATATTGTTAATCACAAGAGTAGCATTCAATTGATTTTCTTGTGAGTCCTTAAGAATTTTTATGAGATACACAATCTCATTTATTTATCTTTCATCTACCACATATTCTTTCTATGTTTTAAAATAGATTGGAACTAGCTGTTTATGTGACTGCAAGGAGGCAATTGTTGATCTAAGATTCATAATATATATTTAAGTAGATACTCAATTATCTTTGTCTCCATCAAAGTCTAAATCAAAATATCACATCAAGCTAAAGCCATCCACCTATGAGTATTTGAGTTGAAAGTTTTGAGCTCCTTTCAAGTAATTTAAAACTCTTTCTATAGTTGAGGAATGTCCTTCACAACGTTTCTACTTAAATATAGATATAATTTTCATAGCAAATGAAATATTTATTCTACTAGTGGTGAGGTTAATAAGACTTCCCATAAGAGTTCCATACTTGGTTCCACCCTCCAATTTTTTCCCTTCCGTTAATGTGACATTTACATTCCATTCCATCAGAGTAGATAAAGGACTACAATGAAACATGCAAAACCTGTCCTAAAATTTCCTAGTGTACTTCTTTTGAGAGAGGAATATACACTTTGAAGTTTGGGTCATTTCAATGCCCAAGTAGTAGTGAATATGTCTTAAATATATCATCTCAAAGCCCTTCATAAACTCTTTCATTACAAATGAAATATAGTTTTCATTGTTCCCTATTATTAATAGATCAACCACATAAAGTACAAGATATACAATAATTTTTCGAAATCTCTTGAAAAGCATGGCTACATCATCTAGATTAAATTGTTTTCAATTAAAATTCTAAAGACACTAAGTTAACTTTTCATACCGTTCATGTTTTAAACCATATAAGAATTTGATAAATTTACATATTTTTTTTTTTCTATCCCATTTACATCAAAACCTTTAGTTTGAGCCATGAAGACATTCTCTTTCAACTTTCTATTCAAGAATGTACTCATGGAATTCATTTGAGGAATCTTCCATCCATTCTAGGCTATCAAAGAAAAGTGAGCCAAAATGGAGGCCCATTTTATGATGGGGGAAGATTCTCTTCATAATCAAAACCTTATTTTTGTGTAAATAATTTTTCCAATAGCCTTGGTTTGTGCTTCTCAAGTGAACCATATAATTTGTACTTGTTCCTATCGATGCTCTTCTAGCCAATTTGTTTGGTTCAAAATGGAGAGTCCACCAACTTTAGTGTTCCATTCATTATAAGAGCACCATGCTCCCTCTTCTTGATTATTTAGATTCATTGCGTTAAAAATATATTTTTGACTTGGAAATTATAGATATGTATTCCATTGTGCCATCTATCTTCAAAATTTGGTATCAAATCTAGAAGGTGTTCTTTCCCTCCACCTAAACATTTCCTTCACTTATTCTTCATGGTTGCAGATAAAATGATGTATGTGATAGAAAAAGAAAATCATAAATTAAGTGATGTATCTGACATCAGAGGCAAATCGCAAATAAAATCCTGGTGTTAGATTGCAAGTGTTTGATCTACCCAACTAAGTGCTTGGAAAAACAATAAAGGAAATCGATTCGGTGGTTTTGGTAGTTGAGTGCCAGGCTCCAACTTCTCGTTTCTATTGAAGTTGGCAATCTTTTTTGTGGATAATTTTAGAGTGTAAGACACAGTAGTGACTTTGATTCAGGTTTAGTGGTTCAGTGCAATAGCTTTGAACTTGTTGGTTCTGTAGTAGTAAACAATCTGTACCAGTAAGATCTCTGCATATGCCCCTCGAAAAGATTTCACGCATGTTCTATAGAGCTCCTCAGTCTCACCAATTAAAACCAATATAACTGATGGTAGTTTCCTGTGCCATGACAATTGTTTACTGAAAAGGATGGGGATTGCTTGGTAAGCAATATGTATCATTGCATGAACTGTAATGCCTTGTTTAAAATGAATGCTTGGGTGCAATTTTTTATTGGGTTTAACAGTTTTGTTAAATGATGTTAGACCACGATGTTAGACCATATTCCTGAAGTTATATTATTTATTCATGTGACAGGTTTCTATAGTAACTCCAAATGTCCCAGGAACCTATGAAATGCATTTCGGAGTTCCAATGGCAGGGGCAGTGCTCAGCATTCTAAATATTAGACATGATGCACATACAATGTCTTTTATTTTGAGGCATTCAGAAGCTAAGGTGGTCTTTGTGGATTACCAATTCTTCGAAGTTACAAAAGCAGTAGTAAGGATTATTTCACTGGGAAAGATTCATAAATATGAAATTGAGTCCTTTTGTTAAATGATGTTAGACTACGTTCCTGAAGTTATATTATTCATTAATATGACAGGTTGTTGTAGTAACTCCAAATGTCCTAGGAACCTATGAAATGCATTTCGGAGTTCAAATGGCAGGGGCAGTGCTCAGCACTCTAAATATTAGACATGATGCACATACAATGTGTTTTATTTTGAGGCATTCAGAAGCTAAGGTGGTCTTTGTGGATTACCAATTCTTGAAAGTTACAAAAGTGGAAGTAAGGATTCTTTCACAGTTGAAAAAGGAATTACCATTAATGATTGTGATTCATGAATTGGACAAGTATAGAGTATCTTTGAATGATGATCATGAAGATGTTCTCGAGTATGAAAAGCTTTTGGCAAGTGGAGATCCTAATTTTGAGACTTGCTGGCTTGAACATAAATGGGATGCTATTACCACTAGAAATGTGCCCTTCAAACCACTTTGAGAAGTGAGTGCAATAGACACACAAAAAATGACATTTTAATTCATTAAGTTGCATTATGAAGAAGATGAGTAAAACAGGGAAAGATTCATAAATATGAAACTCAGTCCTTACTCAATATAAACAGAGTGTAAATGTGGACAAAGGTGCCTTTATCAAGAATCCTAGCACAATGGAAATTATTCTTCATGACAGTACTACAATTGGTGAATTCATGATCAAGGGCACTATAGTCATGAACGGATACTTCAAAATTGTTGAAGGTACACAAAGCATTTGAAAAAATGGGATGCTATTACCACTGGAAATGTGCCGTTTAGACCACTCTGATAAGCGAGTGCAACAGACACATAAGAAATGACATTTTAATTCATTAAGTTGCATTGTGAAGAAGATGAGTAAAATAGGGAAAGATTCATAAATATGAAACTTAGTTGTTATTCAATATGAACAGAGTGTAAATGTGTACAGAGGTGCCTTTATCAAGAATCCCAGTAGAATGGGAAGTGTTCTTCATGATGGTACTACAATTGGTTAATTAATGATCAAGGGCAACATAGTCATGGATGGATACTTCAAAAATGTTGAAGCTATAGCCAAAGCATTTGAAAATGGATGGTGGGAGTTACATGAATTTTAGCAGCCTTTGAATTTTTCTTCATCTCTACTACTAAACTTGTACTAACCAATAGCACTCACTGTACGTTGTTGCATCGCGAATGGATCCTCCAACTACATCTTCACAAAGCCTTGCACAGAAGAAAGGATATGACAGTCAGCCATATGACCTTGTCCATGAAGAAAACAAAAGAGTTTAAGTTAATTACAATGGCGAGGGCAAGGAATTATTGTTCACCCATCTAAATAGATTTTAATATCTGAATCAGTTAGTGGAAAATAGCATATGATGAACAGTTGCATCGGCATAAACTACACAAAATCCAATAGTAATAACATCTCCAGCCTACAGATTCTTTAGCTAATTGTACATGATTTTCTGGCAGTTTTGGCCCCTGTGTGCAATGCATGATAAATTTACCTATGTTAAGGTAAAAGTTGTTGACTATGCATAATTTTTTTGAGTATTTCTATTACCTGGCATGGATGTTGTAGAGGGAAAAGTAGTAGATGGATAGTCTAATAGCTGAGTACTTGTCGTAGATTCCTATGCTCCTTGTTCGAGATGTTATTGTTAGTGGTTGTTTCTTGGTTTCTTTTTCCTTTTTGCTTCTACATTTAGGATGTCCATAATCAGAAGAGTCATGAGAACAAGTGCTAAAAGAAACAATGCTGCCAGTTGAGTAGGTCTGCTTATGCTAATGGATTCCATGTTATGTGAAGCAGAGAGATATATGTTAATATGTAGGTGTAGAAAGAAGTTATGTTTTGCAGGTGAGAAATTAGGCATTGCTTTTGCAAATTTATAGAAGAGTTCAAGGTGTTTGCAAGTTGGTTTTAAGTGTGAATGGAACTGAGCTTTTAGGAATATTTTACTACAAGTAAGAGGTAATCATTTGAAAAGATTGAAAGACAATGGGTAATGGATGTTTGTATAGGCTTGTTAAACCTCGTGGAATGAGTGTTTTTGGAGCTTATGTGCTAAAAGAGATGAAACCAAAATGTCTTGTACAACCAAATAGGGAAACCCCTGCAATATCACAACACTTCAATGCGAGATATATTTCCGAAAAGTGCAGAAATAAATACATATACGGAATGATTTGAAATGGAACTGAAATACTTCAAGTTCAGATCAAAGAGGATATAATCTAAGATCAACAACATTTATTGGACGAAACCGGTGTTTAATGATCGCCATAAAACAAAAGACTTACCACTTCAATATTGTAAGATGCATAATGTTCACCACTAACAATCTATAAAGAGAAAGAGAGGAAGTAATGAGAATTTATATAAAGTCTAATACTATAGTGCATCTAGTACTAATTACTATAAAGTAAAATACTGTAGTGACAATAGATAAAGACAAGGGTTACAGGCCGTGAAACTCCACAAATATTTTTGACAAAAATTATAAAGATACATACCCATAGTTCCACTCCACACAAGCATAGGGTCCTATTCAAAGATGAGCATAAAGGCCTGCTTCTTGTACTGTCTTAAAAAACCTCACCAGGTCAAATTTTCCTTCAAAATTATACTGCAATTAAAATTTATGCCACAATAAATTCATCAACAATTCAGAGTTCAATTTGAAGTCATACATACATTTCAAGATTGTTAAAATATTTTAAATGCTTGTTACCTAACATTGCTCTAGGAGCTTATGTGCTAAGAGAGATGAAATCGAGAAGTCTTGTACCTCCAGTTTTTTTGCATCTAATCTTTTCAGTTTGATTCTTGGTATGACATGCAACCAAACAGGGAAATCCCTGCAAGATCGCAACACTTCAATGAGAGATAAATTTCTGACATGTGCATAAATAAATACATATACTGTCTGATTTGAAATGGAACTGAAATACTTCAAGTTCAGATCAGAGAGGATATAATCCAAGATCAACAACGTTTATTGGACCAAACTGGTGTTTAATGATTGCCATAAAACAAAAATCCCACCACTTCAATGTTGCAAGATGCATAATGTTCAACACTTACAATCTATAGAGAGAAAGAGAGGAAGTAATGAGAATATATATAAAGTCTAATACTACAGTGCATGCATTACTAATTACTGTAAAGTAAAGCACTGTAGTGACAATGGATAAAGAAAAAGGTTACAGGCCGTGAAACTCCACAAATATTTTTGATAAGTTCCCCCCCTTTGTTAGGTCTTACAAAATAATGTATTAAACCTAGCTGCCTTCAATATAGATATCGTCAACAATTCAGAGTTCAATTCGAAGTCATACATACATTTCAAGATTGTTAAAATATTTTAAATGATTATTACCTCACGGTGCTTTGGCTCATGCCCATTCCAAGAGACATATGTCTGAATAACATCTATTGCTACATCTTTAGACTTGGCAATAAGATCGGGCCACATCTGTTTAATAACTTGCAAAAAATTTAAGCAAATTGTACAATTAACAAAAAATAGAAATATAGCTAAAATAATACCAAATTCAATACAAACCTCTGCGGTGCTTCGGGGATAATGTATGGACCTAGAAATTAATAATGTACATTGTCCATTGATTAGAAAATCTCTTGCATCATAGCTAGTTATCACTAGATTTTGTATAGAACTATGCCATAATTCCATCTTCAAACAACATAAATTCATTTTAAAGTTCACATAGTTTGCTAGTATCTATAAAGTTTACCTGGTATGTTAACATATCTCTCTTGAGTAGTTTGGAGTACTTGATTTAATAGATGGAAGTGCCATAGTACAGAAAATTAAATAAATTATTAATACTTAATAGATCTATCCTAGGTTTGGATTATTTAGCTTTAGCTATTAAAGCAAATATTAATACTTGATGTATTTAACTAGCTATTATACCAGTTATTAATACTTGATATATTTAGTTATTAAACCAACTATTGATACTTGGGACATCTATGCATCTCGATTTTGTAGTATTTATCTTTTTAAAATGTACAACACAATTTTGGTTTAAATAACTTAGCTTAATACATATGAGTGCAAAAGTACAGCAACCTCATTATGACTAAAATTTTAAGTTACAAAAGAAATTTAAATATTCTCTTCTCGGTTTGAAGTGGCAATGAAATTTAAAATATTGAAAGTTTACTTAGCCCTTAACAAACCTATCCTTATCCTTTATTTTTGAGTACTCAGATATAATTGCAATAGTACAATAAATTAATTATGAATGAAATTTGAAGGGGAAAAAAAAGTGTAGGGTTAGTAAATTGAATCGAGGACTATCTATGGAAAGTACGCTAGCCTGAACATAAATGGGATGCTATTACCACTAGAAATGTGCCCTTCAGACCACTCTGAAAAGTGAGTGCAACAGACACACAAAAAATTACATTTTAATTCATTAAGTTGCATTATGAAGAAGAATATTTGCAGCATCGAAGTTGAAACTGTTATTTATGCTCATTAAAAAATGAAATATCGTGATTAAAATGTACATGAAAAACCACACTAAAATGAAGAAAGTGGTGATGGAGTGACAATTATTGTCAAAACCTAGTGATCAGTTTATGTTCATGATAATTCCATTAGGTTTTGGTTTCACCGTGGGATTCGGCATATTACTCATTCTTCTCATATTGTAGGTAGGCCTTAGTAAAATAACACCTACAGGCAAGGATTTCCGCCTTTCAGGTGAGTCTTTTGGCCTTCACAGAATAAGTATTTGCATTCTTAGAGAAAATCTGGACAATTTCAGAGATCACCAGTACGAGTAAGATCTTTGCATATGCCCCTCGACAAGAGCTCAAGCAAATCACCTTCCAACTCAAAACGAAAGGAAATAATACCCTGCATGAGAAGATAGCTTGCAAAATATGCAATATATAGTAAGAAGAAGAAGACAAACATCATTCCTTAGAGTGTCCAGTTGTCACAACTTCTAGAATCGAAAATATATCTAGGAGATTCTCCTAAAAATAAGAAACTTAAAATATCTCTAGCAGAATAATATGAAAAAAATTGAAATAGTACAATAAAGCACTAATAGGGGTGCATCGAATGGATACTTGTAAAATGGTTGTAATTTTGTTTAAGAATTTTTGCTTGACCAATATCACTGTCATAAATAGAGGATCTTAGGTAGTTCTGGTCCTTGGATATCTGTTAAGCCATTCTACAACATGGGCACCTAGGAAAATGCTGGACATATGCTTCATCCCAAATCTCACTAGCTCAAAATTAAAAGAAATAGTACCCTGAGTGAGAAGACAACTTGCAAAATATGCAATATATGGTAAGAAGATGAAGACAAATTTCATTCCTTAGAGTGTCCAGTTGTCACAACTTCAAGATTTGAAAATATATCCCAGGAAATTGTGCTGAAAATAAGAAACTTAAAATATCTTTAGCATATTAATATGAAAACATTGGTTAAGGGGCAAGTGAAAATTGAACCCTTATTCGAACCTGCAAGTTTTTCTATTGAACAAACTGCAGAAGTCTTGAATGGTATAAAAGTTTTAATTTTGTTTATGATGATCTCAATTTCCGTTAAATGATAAATAAAGGATATGCTTAGTTGATAAAGCAATTAGAAGTGGATCTGTCCAATTGCTAACATTCCTAAAAATATTAAATACCCTACTTGTTGATACGTGAATATTGTGAAAGATTGACGCATACCACAATACTAGGGTTTGCAAGAGATCACCAATTGAAGTGCAAAGTGATCCAAAACGGTGCAAAAACAATGTGGGGAAATCCTAAACAATGCTAAACCGTAAGCCCAAAAATACCTGTCAAATAAATATGAACTTCAAAGGTTGTGAAATTAAACTGGACCTCAAACGATGTAGCAGTTCAGTGCTTTGAAATTGTAATGTATAAAAGCATAGACAAACTGTAACGTAAAAAGCTAAACACAGAGCTTTTAAACAGACAGTTGTTACACATGCAAAAAAATGTATAATAGAAAAATATATTTCAAACACGTAAAATACTGTGGGCCCACATTTTTACCACCTGCTTGCCTCTCGTCCTTCTTGCATACCCAACGTCTTTACCTCTGTCTCTTTTGCATGTCCAACGTGTCTACCTCCTAGCTAACCAACTCACTTGCATCCATCCAAATGATTGAATCTCCTTCTAGAGTCTTTCTAAAACTATCCTAAAGAAATGATTCAAGGCAGTCAAGGCACATGGAATGATTCAAGGCAGTCAAGGCACGTGGATTGTATCAAGGTAGTTTCTCTTGCCCCCTAATGCGGCCTCTCACTTCATTTTGTTCTTTGTCTGTACCTTCGAAAACAAACCGAACCCAGAGAAAAAAGAAAAATGGATGGTGTTCTTCCCTACGTGCATAAAACCCTCACTGCACGCTCAGCAAAAAACATATCATAGAAATGACATTTCTATGCATGGAGATGACTACCTTGGACATTCCAGTAGTCCCAGATGAATAAAGCTACAAAATAAGTCAGTCAAGGTTTGAGTCAAGCCCCGTCCCTCACTCACCCTGCAAGTAAATTAGCTCGCCTATGATGGAGAGAAATGTATTGGCCAAGCCACTCAAGCCAAGCTATATTAACCATCAGACAGAGGGTCAAGGCTTTCTTACTGTCAAGGGCATAATCAGGTCATTCAGGGTTTTCAAGAAAACCTGTCCTGGAGCACTGGATCTCATCCGATGAGCGAAAGCGTCCCGTGAAGGGGTGGATCCTTAGCCCTCAGGGGTTATTTCTGTGCCTTTCAATGACTAGAATCGTATCCCTAAGTTAGAAGAAGATGAAGAAATTAGCAGAATTCGCAACTGGGTGCCTTCCAATTTGGCAGGAAATTCTTCCAATGGCAAGGACATATAGAGGTAATGACAATGAATAAGTTAAAGAAGGATTTTATGGTATGCTATATTTTGGTTAGAACTAAAAATGGACAATTGGTTTGTATTTTTGGATCTTGCATTGACTCAAGCAAACAAAGATATGGGGTATTTGGCCTCAAGAGCCTGTTCTTTGAAAGCTAGCACCAGAGGGAAGTGGATCTGAAGTCTGAGAGGGAGGTGGGTATGAAGCCCGATAATTAGGATCTAGGTCAATACCTGCATAGCTACAGCTAGGGTTGCCTCGAATCCTCAGCGAGACATTACCTTCTTTCAACTCCTGGGTTGCCACTATCCTGCAGGAGCTCCTTGTCTCTCAAAAGGGTTTCTTCCAAAAACACATCCTCATCCAATTCTTCCTCCTCCTCCTCAGGCTAGAACCTCTTAGAAGGAGGATTGGAAGCAAAGGGAGGACCCACAAAACACCGTTTGCCCCCCATGGTATCGATATTTCCAAGGGTTTGTCATTTCCCTGGCTATCCCCTTTGTATCTCTGTTTATCTCTGTGTATGTAATCATGATAGAGGACGATGAGAAAATGGATAGCGAGAGGCTCCTGGACTGGACTGAGGAAAATGTCCCTATAGTGGACTACATGAGGGCATGGGCACGGGGGTAACAACAATGATTTTCTTGACATTTTAGACTCCACCACTTGAGGTCTTCATCAATCAATCTAAAATGCAAATATTATCTTGACTAGTAAAGCCAGTAAAATTAGGTCATTGTAAAATGAAACCACTAAACATACTTACAAGTAGTAAGAATCCCAATCAATCAAGAAACTCCTCCTCTCTTCCTTGGTTGAAACTGAAGCTAAAGTTCCCCCCTTGACACCTAAAACTCTCGATCTGGTGCTAGCAATGGTGGTGCCTCTGCCTTGGATGTTGTTGTTGGCTCGGATACTAGCTCAGATGCTGCTGGTGGATGCTTTGCTCCTGACACTCTCTTCTTTTCTCCTCAAACTAGCTCGAAACTGAAATTCACTCTCTCCCTTGCTCCTCTCCTCCAGAGGAAGGATTTCTAGACAAATGTGGACACCTCCACATAGCCATCAAACATCTGGCACTTGCAACATGTAGGGCGTTGCTTGTAGGGCATGAAGAACAGGCACCAAATAATTTTGGTTTGAGAAAACTGAGAATAAATTAAGTTGCACACACTAAAATAACATCGGGGCAAGTGATGGGGGCAATAAGAGGGTAAATTGAAAACTTTGGTTAAAATTTTCTTGCAGAGAAAGTGCCCAGCATAAACTTTTTTTAAAGAGTAATTAACCCGTACAAATTGATGGTCAACGCGAGAATTAATAGCGAGTCAATGCCGTATCAAATGCTATAGTCCCTGCTATGCCAGAGGTAGGGACTAATAACAAGGATTTTTCTCTTGAATAAAAGGATTCGCCACCATAGTTGAACTTTATTGCTAGAATTTTGTTTAATATAGATTTTACTTACTAGTTAGAGAGAAAATTACATGCTAATTCCTAAGTTTGACCTAGTACACTATAGTACTTAATCTTTTTTTGCTAAGATTATCTTCTGCAACTCTTGAAAATGAATTGGAATATTATCGATGACTAATTTATCTCGTTGTTTTTTATATCTTTTGCAGGAAAACCCTTGGCTTCTTACGGATGTGTTATTGTGGTGACCATTCTCCGTAGGGTTTTAGTAATTGATACACATCTCTCATCAAGCTTTCCATTAGGCAATTTCTTAGACCTTAGTATATAATTTAAACCCTAACATTGTTTGTTTCTAGAAAGGTTTCTTCTAGATACTTACTGTAGACGACATGTTTTTCTACTAAAATAGGGTAACATTGTGGATGTTTCTCCTATTCTTATTCAAGGTAAACACTAGGCTGTAATAAAATTCCATTATGATATTTTTATAGCTAATTTATGAGAATAATAACAATTTCTGAAAGCTTTGAGGCCATACTAAGGGCATTCTCTTGTTGTTCATAGTTTAGTCCTCGTCCACCCTAGAGATTTTATTTAATGCACAATCAAGGTTAAATTCTTAAAAAGTACTTTAATTTTAACTTGGCCCTATAGGTACTCACTATTACTAACCACTTGTAGGCCTTCTTGAAGTCGTTTTTTGGCTTCATCTTGTTCATCAGTTGTATAGATCTTGTTTGAATTAGGGTATCTACAAAAAGACCTTGACTAGCCAGGGTTTACATTTTTTTATTTGTATAGATATCTTACGGGCTGTATTAATAATATTGGGCAGGAAACTCCACTTCCCTAAAGAAAGATTTGTGACTGTTATTATTTTAATTAAAGGTTTTCTCCCCTCTTTGTTAACTCAAATATTTGTATATACTTATTTGTCTTGTGACTAAAATCTACATGGAAAGAGGTCTGATTTATTTTTTTTCATTCTAACGAAGGAAAATAATATATTTATTTTCTTTATGCCCTTGCATGCAAATTTCATTGTAATCTTTCCATTTATGGCATTTCAATTTTTTTTACCTTCCCATAACCATGCATGCATACAAGGGTATTTTTCACTGTAACTTATGTATTGGTATGAATATATCTTCTATCTATATCTATATATATATATAATATTATATATATATATTATATAGAATATATATATAATATAAACTTATGGTTTATTTAGTTTAGAAGGCACAAACCAGGCTAAAATATTGTTGGAATCCTATAAGTGGGGGCCACCTAGGGTATTTCTTAAGGTGCTACTCTTCTATTGCCTAGTATTTGTTGTCTCTTGGCTAGTCAATGAAGTTCCATTCCTTATCATGGTTCTACAACATCCTAAACTGGGAATAACAAATTATACTTATAATCAACTTTATTACTTACTATCATATTATAATTCTCATTTAGTGTCGTCTACAATGAACTTATTTTCTATATAATAAAATGTTATTGGCTAGGACATATTGCTTCAAATATTTCTCATTTTTATTTCTACCTAGGTAAACAACTACTTTGATCAGTCCCCCATTTTTTCTTCTCATATTAAATGATATAGTGAATATAAGGATTAGCTCTTGGTTAGGGTTTCTTTCCCCCAAATTTTCCTACAGGGAATGCTCAATCTTCGCTTGTCAAAAAAATTTATTTGAATCCTTTATCCTTTATCCATTAGCATTCCCATAGTAGTACAATGAACATACATACATACATACATACATACATACATACATACATACATACATACATACATACATACATACATACATACATATATATATATATATATACACACACACACACATTTTATTTATAGAGACATTAATAAAAACTTATTCGATCTCTTCATTGAATGCACGTAAGGATACACATATATCACCATAAATAAATCCTACTTTATCCTTTCATGATTCTAGACTACAAAAACAATATTTTTAACATATATCTTCCCAAATGGCCATACACTTATCTAATAATTTCCTAGAAATATGTTAAAGGTTTCCATGTTCCTACCAGTTGTGAACTACATTTTTTAGTAGTTCCTCTGAATTCGAACTCCTTCCTACCATAGAAAAAAGTTAGGAATTTATTTGTTAGCTTCAACTCTTTAAACCCTAGCAGTTTCCTACTAATTTCTTGGTTTTTCTCCAGTCTTTCTCTCCTAATGGCCTTTTATTTTTAATATTATTACCTTTATCTCCTGTAATACTCTTTAAACAACTTCCACCCATGACATTTATCTCCATTGATGTATTGTTTTTGGCTGTCTACTTCAACCAACATTTCAATTGTATGGAAAAATGGAGAATTTTTGTTCTTTTGTTCTTGACCCTTCTTGGGCATAACTGATTCCAACTATTTTCCTGGTAGTTAGTAGCCTAATCTCTAACATGATAGCCTTTAACATATTTCCAAGAATAATAATACACAAAATATTTTTTTATTTTTGATAATAAAAATATATGTTTTCTTTTTCATAACATATTACTTCTATGACTTGACTTTTTAGCCACATGTCCAATATAAAAGTCATGAAAGACAAATTTATGAGGGGTATCATATCTCTCCTCCCCTTTAAATGAAACATCATCCTCAGTGTTTTCATACTTCCATTTTCGTTGAAGCAACTTAGGAAAATATTATTTCGTTGCATCTTCCATCTCCTAGGTGGCCTCCTAGGCCCAAAGTTCTTTCATTATACTTTACACTAGGTGATGGACTGATTCCATAGTGTAGTTTCCCTCGAGTTGAAAATTTGTAGAGGCTCAACCTAGAACTCGTCTTCTGGTTCGACTAGCACAACATTCCAATCGACAATATGACTAGGATCATGAATATAATTTTTCAAAAGAGATACATGGAATACATTATGAACCCTAGTGCCAGTCAGTAGTGCAAGCTAGTAGGCCAGTGGCTCTACCCTCACTAATATCTGAAATGACCCACAACACCAAGGGGATAGTTTACTATAGTTTCCCAATTTTAAGGAGCTTTTTTCAGTCACACTTTAATATATACAACTTCACTAACTTGGAAATACCTGAGTCCTTTCTAAGTCTGCTTAACATTTTTCCTCTCCTCCATTGCTTTTAGGTTTAATTTGATAATCTTCATGATCTATTCCATTTCTTGGACTAGGTTTGGCCCTAACATAAGCCTATCTTCAATATGTCTCCAATTTAAGGGGATATGGAATTTTCTTCCATAAATAACTTCAAAAGAACTCATCTCGATTAATACTTGAAAACTATTTTTATAGGAAAACTCAACTAAATTTAAATAGTCCTCCCATTTCATGGAATGTTTCATTACATACAATTCTAACATCTCCTGAAGGATATAGTTAACTCTTTCGATTTTTCCATCTATTTGGGGATGGTATGTGATGCTAAATTTTAGCTTTTCGTTTTTGTTTCCTAGATAGTATTTGTGTTGTGGGTTTTTTTCTCCACTTAATTGTTTTCTTATTGGTGTTCATGTTCCTTATGGTTATGGGTTCGAACAAATGCTCTGGAAGCCCTGGAATAACTTGGGTTGAGTTAGTAGTCCTACAGCCTAGCTTGGGACAAATTCTTTGGAGCCCTCAATGGGTTTAGTTACTAGTCCCTAGATTCATGTTGGACAAACACTATGGATCCCTAGAAAGTTTTGGGTTGAGTTACTAGTTCTTGGAGCCCTCGATAGCTTTGGTAGAGACCAATATAGTTGGTGTTAGTGATGTATGAACATAGAGGTAGAATAAATATGGTTGAGGGTTGAGGTGGATTGGCCTCTAGAAGTCGTAGATGTTTTTTTTTTTTGTTTCTTCCATGATATCCCACGTTCATGGTAGTAATATAGCTTAGGGGTGATTGGATGAAAGATATATTTGGTTATACCCAATCTACAGTTGGGTCATATGTGGAATTCCCTAAATTGGTTGGCATTTTCACATATTAATCAGAATTATTCTTCTATTGTTATTCATGTATGTGATGAGCCCCAATTTTGGTACAATTTGGGCTCATTTTGGCCTACTTTACTTGCTGAAACCATTCATCTTTATTTGCTTGTGCATGCATTTCTTAGTTTATTCATGTTGTTTGTAGGAGGAAGGTTAGACACTCTATCTACGTGACTAATGCATTGTGATTCCAGGTTTTGGCACTAAAAAGGGGAGCAAGAGACAACGCAAAAGGGATAAGGAGACAATAAGGTGGCACTGCTGATTTTGTGGAGAGATGTCCACGGTATTGGGACATTCCTTGTGATTCCCACCAAGAACTCCGAGCTCAAATCAATCTCCCCTCCAAGCTCCAGAAGTAGCCAGATGTCCTACAGGAATAGCAATCATAAACTGTTCTACCAGAACAACAGTTCTGACTGCCTCACAAATCCGCAGTTAAACTTCAATTGGACACCCAAGCTCCTAGAATCAAGGCTACTTGGCGGATCATCATTTTTTGTATAAATATGGAGGCCTTAGCCCTAGATAGGTTGTTGAATCTCCCGGTTTATCGTTATAATTTTGAAGCAGTCCAGTTTTGTTATTTTGCTGTAAGCCAATTTGGCATGACTTCGAATTATGAATAAAGAAGACAATTTGTGATCTATTCCTGAGTTTTATTAGGAGACTATAGCTCTCAGGTTAGGGCCCAACCTGAGAGCCATAGATCCCCTCTGTTGTAGTGTTGTTTCCATTTCATTTCCAGCACTTTGAGTTTCGTTTACACATGCAATTCCAATGACAGTTTGATAATTTGATTTTCTTCTGAGTTAGATAGATTTTGCTTATGGTACGATTGATTCCACTTGCTTAGTGTAGCAGAGAATATATAACATCCATTGGAGCTCCAGCAAAAACGGTTGTTGAGGCTCACTGCCATCTCTTTTGAAGATTGGGCTGCAGCCCATAGCAGACCACCAAAAACACGCATTACCTTGTTTGATATAGTTATGGTTTGGATTTAGATGCTTCCTTGTCATTTACACTCATCACATATCTCTTCATCACAACCCCATATGTATTTCTCCTTGCGTTTTGGATTACTGTTCAAAGAAATCATGGCACACTTAATGTAGGTTGATGCATTTCTGGTTTGATAAACAGCTTTGATCATTTGTTTCATTTACACTCTCCTCCCTCTCGTTTCATTGCCATCCTTTCCATTTTGACCCTGCATGCAACCACGTTTCCTTGACCTACACTGCGTTCTGTCCTTTCCTCAAAAGTCTCCCACTCCTCATGTAGCTTCATTCCTTGACCTTTCACATACATCACTCCAACACACTCCCTACACCCGTCACCCATCTCATCCTTCCACTCCTGAGCCATCACCAGCCTGATCCCTACCTCACACATCCCTTCCTACCCGTCCATCACCTTTCCCTCACTTCAATCCTTCACGGTAGACCATCCTGTAGCAATTTAGAGACATCCTATAGAAAACCCTGAGTATCCTATAGGATCCCCTGCAGACATCCTGTAGGAGGTCATTCACGCTGTTGCCGAGCTTCTGAATGTGGAAAACCTCTATGGATGAATGCCAAGGGTCCAAAGGGACCTCACCTAGCCTCCCTAACCTGTCCCATGCTTTCCTTCCTTCTCCATCCAATCTGCACAACCAAACCCTAATAAGTACAAAATCGCAATCATTCCACCTACTTAATGAAAAAGTACAAAAACATTTCTTTTATAATGCCAGTAGTTTAGATCCATGCATTTCCACTTATTAGATGTAGTAGCAGCATTGGTAGAAGTCTTACTCATCTTCATTGCTTTAATAGAGATTAGACTAGTTAAATTAGGGTTTCCTAGGTTTACATGCTTTGATTTACTTTTAGTTCGTTTTTGTCAAGTAGCTTAGTCTCCTTTGAGCTAGCTTTCGTCCATCATTGATAAAGCTTC